>VZTO01016348.1:0-22558 GCA_013400615.1 Syrrhaptes paradoxus | reverse complement strand
TGGTGAGACACTGGAACAGGTTGCCCAGAGAAGCTGTGGATGCCCCGTCCATGGAGGTGTTCAAGGCCAGGCTGGATGAGGCTTTGAGCAACCTGGGCTAGTGGAGGGTGTCCCTGCCCATGGCAGGGGGGTTGGAACTAGATGATCTTTAAGGTCCTTTCCAACCCAAACCATTCTATGATTCTATGATTCTATATTATGGTAAAAAAAAAAAAAATTTCCTCAGGTTACTTTTCATTTTGTAGTTGCATTTAATGGAGTAAACCCAAATAATTTAGCTAATAATTTATCTTGTTATCCGTGGCCCATGTGAATTCTTGGAAGTCTTAAAAACTTGGCTTATACCAAGGATGCAATAGTTTCTGTCAGTTGCTACTGCAGTGTACTTGTAACGACTAGGGGAACCCATAAGCAACTAGAANTTTCCTCAGGTTACTTTTCATTTTGTAGTTGCATTTAATGGAGTAAACCCAAATAATTTAGCTAATAATTTATCTTGTTATCCGTGGCCCATGTGAATTCTTGGAAGTCTTAAAAACTTGGCTTATACCAAGGATGCAATAGTTTCTGTCAGTTGCTACTGCAGTGTACTTGTAACGACTAGGGGAACCCATAAGCAACTAGAAGAAGTAAACAAACAGGTATGGAAATGCTATCTTGCTCCTGATATAATGATGTAGGGCGCAATTGAATTTTATTATCCTTTGGGAGGGATTATAGAAGTCAGTTGTGACTTCAGCCTTAGTTGCATCATCATCCTAAATATATGGCGACAAAAAAAAAAAATCTGTGGCATCTACTGTCTTCTGTAGCCCAAGTAACAATGTTCTCTCCCTCCTTCTGATAAATTATAGTGCCAATATTTCAGTTTTACTCCAATCCAATGTATTTCCATATGTGAAATTCCTGTTTTCTTTTGTGGAGCATTTGTAACACCAAATCCTAAAAAAAACGGTCACTCAGCAAGGTTGAAGTGAATAAATAACATTAAAGTTAGTTTTGCAATTCTCTAGACTATGGACGTATTTTTTTCCTGTTTTTGACGCAAGGTTCATCAGATCTTTAGGCTTTCTTTGAAAACAATTCTCACCTTTTACAATCTGTAGTCAACATAAGGTTATCATCTTTATCTGACTGTGTGCATCGTGGATTCATATTCTTACACAATTTTTGTCAGACAAAACACTGACCAAGGTAATAAAGGGCACTCTTTTTCTTTAAAGTCAAGCTGATTTCTTAGGCCAGCAAGTACTAGTTCTACTTTAGAAAGCTGAGAAAACAAGAATGTATTCCACCTCTCTGTCTCTTATAAACACCCTTTATCTTCCACACCTTCATATATATGCAGATGAACATAAGCAATTGTAAGTTCATTTCTCACGCTTATATTTCCTCAAGTTGAAATAGCAGTAGATCTTAGAAAATGAGAATGCAATTAATTTGATTACTTTTTTAAATGCCTACTTTGGTATCTGTAGCAACCAAGGTATTATTAACTTCTGAGGAAAAATTCTGCATGACTTCCTCCATCGAGGATGTAGACTCTTACTCTCACTCAGCACTGTATTTCCTGTGTTCATTGACAGTACTTTTCGATACACGTTTTCAAAGAGAAGATTTTATCTCTGCAATGCAAATGTGCAATTCTGAAATTCAGTGCTGGTAGGTGACTACTGACTGCTGTTGAAACCAAACTTCTTCATATGAAGCCAAATTGCATCTTTTTCCCTCATTCTGTGTTTGCACAAACAGTGAACAAGCCTGTCTCTGCAAGACCTGGCATGTGTCTCGTGTGTCTCCACTGACTGATTGACAGGACGGTTCCACACCATCCCTGCTGATGAATTGCTTCAGTAGTTTCTGGTGTTTTCTTTCCTGCCCAGAGAAATTAAAACCAGACAGATTAGAGGTTGCTGGACTGCTGTGTTTGTGTTTACAGGAGGACATACTGATGAAGATCTACCGAGCTGGAGGTAAATGACCGCAGGTGGGCAGTGTGTGATGTTAGACTTGAAGAAGTAAATCTGGGCAATGCAACTAACTTGGGAAAGCTTTTCCTCCCCATTTGTGTTTCTATTTAAATTCTAGCTCTAGATAAAATATTGTAATGTGAAAAGAGGCAGCAGCTACTGATACTTTTGACTCTATTTTTCAGCATACTTCTCCCCTCCCATTGTGTTCTTGAGTGCATGGGGAAATCCTTTCAGCCTGGATTGAAATCAAACAGTTATTCATGAAAAGATTGACAATACCAAAATCATTTGATTTGAATGTCTTAATTTGAAAATAACCTGGAGGCACTTAATAGACCTACTTTTCTTGTAAGCATTTGATTCACAGCTGCTAAAAAAAAAGGTTTCATCGCATACGAAACTTGAGGCATCTGCTTTGTCATGTCAGAATGACAATTGGGTAGGATGCCAGGATGACATGGAATAACATGAAACAATCCATCCAGCTGCATGGAAATTGTTTAAGTGTTTCTCTTGTGTGCATAATAGTATCCATTGAAAAGAGAAAAATCTGTGCAGACCATGAAACAGATGTTATCTAATTCCCCTTCTCCTATAGGTGCAAAAAGCCTGTGGCTCTTCAGATTGTAAGGCACTTGTACAGCAGCAGTTTCAAAAGGAGAAAAAGCTCTGCAGTGACCAGCTGGAGCTTCTATTGTTCTCCACTGAGAGCAAGTGGAAAATAGGGGCAGAGTTTATGGCTTTTTCTTTCTGCTTACAAGTGTGGATGTTATTTTACCATACTCCTTTTGCAGGAACAGTAGTTTCTTCAATTTCTGTGCTCATAAAATGACAATTCTTTACACTCCATAAATCAATCTTGAAGCATTTTCAGGTGCTATATCAATATATGGATAGCTTGATATATGGATAGCATGATAGCTTTAGTAACTAAGGCTGAAGGAATAGGGAAAGCAGTAAGCTGGAAATGCCTGGATTCCTTAAGACTGGCTTCAAAGTTTTGAAGACTGACTTGAACACCTGAGACAACTTGAGTTTGCTTTGTGTTGTTTGAGTAGATACTAAGTGCTGTACAGAAACATGCTTTTGCAATGTAACCAAATTTTTGCAATGTGGAAGACACCATGCACCACATGTGTGTGAACCCAGTCACTCACTAACAAGAGTTGCATGTGCAAGTTGAAAGAACGGGATGGGTAACATGTCATTTAATGTGTGATGACAAATTAAGGTCATGTTTGCATTGCAGGAGCATTAAACATCTTATGACAACTGTGTTGGGACAATGATTTGGTTGCTGCAGGTGAACTTTGCTTTGACCAAGCAATTCTGTGACAGACTGGCTGCCACTTGACACTCGGGCTGTAGCTAGTTTTCAGAGAGCCTTTGTTATTTGCTTAGTGATGATCTTCAGTATATTTTACACTTAAAAGTGCTAGACACAAAGGTAAATAGTTCTTTTCTGTCCACTTTGCCATTTTACCAAAACTGTCTACGAGGGAATGGCTACACAACAGCACAGATAGCACATGCATGTGGCCAGAAAATGGACATGTAGTTGTGCTTTTAGGGCCTGCTTTTCAAAATGTTCACATCAAGCACTTGACAGCTTATGGACCAGTCAGATGTCCTTCTGACGCAAACCCAAAATCTCAGATCTTTCCCATCATCAACAGCATGGAGGTACCCTGCTGACTAACTGCAAAAAGTAGCTGCTAGGTGCTGCACAAAGATAGCATGGACAGAAATATTACAGTATCAACTTGATAGAGAATTTTGGTCAAATCTTATCTCAAATTTGTCCGAAACAGAACAGTAGGCTAAGATCTCATCTGGGTTTTGGTGTATGTGATGCACATATTACAGCTAGATGTGTATGCATCCCTACCAGAACTGGTGTAATACTATGTTGCTGCAAAGCAGGGGTTTTTTAACTGTATGCAAGGCTTAGATGGAATTTGATTTTACATTTCAAGATTTTTAGCAACTCTGGATGTGCACTATCTCTGCTGGGTGCAATATTCACTTGTGTAAGATTAAATAAGAAAGAAAAGAAAGAGTATATGTAATTTAAATTAGGAACAGGTATTTTCTTCAGGAGAACCCTTTTCAGCAGAGTTTCCCGAACTTTGTCAGGTAGCAAGCCACTCTTAGCTTTCAAATATCTTTTGTATTACTATGCTCTCCTGATCAAACTGTTAACTGGTAATACAATAAAGGTAACCTAAGTGACATAAAATAATAATAATAATAATAATAATAATAATAATAATAATAATAATAATAAGTTCTGGAGCACAGCTGTGGATGACTTAACATGTAGATCACTTAGCATAGTTTTGCAATCAAAATTTTAAATTCAAAACCTGTTTTTCATTTTCTGCTACATTCCTCAAGTTCTTTCCAGTGGAATACTCTACTGTTCATTTGTAGATCCCCTAGTCTTTACAGAAAATCACATTGTCTGTGTATGAACAATTCGGAAAATTTTGGACTGCAAAGTTTGAATAGTACTATGGGAAGCTATCTGTCCAATTACTTTAGGACCAAGACTTTACTAAAACCAGATGCAAAATCCAACATCTATGCAAAACACTAAGTATTCAGAATTGGGTTAAACTTGCTGTTATTTCTGCAATTATTTTCAGAAATAAAAAGTAAGTAAATAAGCTGAAAATAATTTTGAAAGGAAAACAACATGTGATGGCCTACCAGGCTATCACTGAGCAAAATTGATTCTTGAAGGAAAAAGTGGGTGCATTAGAATTTTCTCCACTGCAAAATACTACATTAAACCAGGGGAGGAGTTACACTTGCAACCAGAAGTGGAGGAAGCATGTAGCTCCCAACATCCCAAGCAAAATTTCCCTCTAAACATTTGAAACTAATTATCAGATGTGAAAAGACAGATGAAAAGAAAATCCACAGTCAGTAACATTCAAAAGTTGATATTAAACCAGTGCTCCAGAGTTCCTTGAAGAGACCCATAGATCCTGGAACATCTAAGGAGATAATCTTAGCAGAGTCCTTTGTACCGTTCCTTGGATATGGGTCCTTGAGGATCCTGCTTCACTGTGTAACTTAGCTGAAAATGGACATCAGTACTCCTTCCTCTGTGCCAGGATCATATTTAGAGAAATTTGAGTGTCAAGAGTTAAAAAGAGAATAAGTTTTCTGTTCTTGATCAATGACTACAATACAAATTAAAGGGTAAATACTGTAAATTAAGAGCTGTGACAGTTGCTGAAGTAAAAGAGATCAAATGAAAGAAGTAATATCAAATGTAACTCAGTAAGAAAAAACAAAATGCATCCTGTGAATGTAAACAGATATGATCGATCAATCATTTATGGTGCCACTTGGTCTTCCTGAGGTTGTGGTTCTAGCAAGGTCACCAACTTTATCCAAGGGCCCTGATTATGAATCATAGGTATCCCTTTTTATTGCAGTACATCCAAAATGGATTGTAAACCATCTTGTTCTAACCATGTGCTTGATTTAGGTAGGTCTATATGGAAGGTGGTCCCTACCTCTTTGTTCTGAGATTCTCTACTGTGCACTGAGATGAGTAAAATACATCCAGATTTTACTCTCTCAGCATCTTACTGTTAGGAATCCTGTTTAAATGATTTATTTTTTAAACTCTATTTTTATACCCCCTGTACACCTCAAAGTTTCTGCTTTAGATGAAAATACAATATACATTTCCTTACTCAAGCAAAACTTCCACTTTCAGCTGGAGATGAATATAACTCAAATCAATATAGCTTGAAGAACTGAAAAGAGCATTGTGCTATATATCGGCTTTTAAAGACTTGTTACCAATCTCTTTAGACTTGTCTAACTGCGTGATAGGGTAGGCCTGTGGAAACCAGAATGGAATATTTACATTTAAGCGTTTTTAGAAGTAACTTCCTATTTCTCTTTCATGTAGTTTACTTTATTTTTCTTCTTGGTATGCAACATTAATAAAATCAAACTTTTTAGAGACTGTATTTTGAATATGGAATTGAAAACCAACTTGAGAATAAATGCACTAAATCAGTGGACTAAATGTGGAAGCTGCGTGTACTTTCTAAGTAAAATGTGTTTTCTAGAATATGGATAAGTAAAAATGTCCAAACATCAAAGGAAGCAAAAAGGTTAGAAAATCAAAAATTCTCAGTTCTCTTTCAGCTTTAGTCCAAATTTCTCATTAAGGGTGAACTTAATTTGCAAAACTGTTGGCTGTCATTGTTACAAAACAGTCCTCCTTCAATAAGAAAGCAAAGGACTTAAAACAAAATTAAATTACCAAAAAAAAGGAGAAGATTTTCAAGTAACGGATTGTTTTCTGGGGGAAAACCAAAACCAAACCAAACCAAACCAAGACGCACTCCCTGGTATTTTATTTAAGAATGACTTTCTGGTCACAAGCGCAAACCCAGGGTAAAAGGATTGAAATTGTCATACAAAATTTCATGAGAAAATGCCCATAATTTATGTCCAACTCTCCCAACCTGTTTTCTATCTGAAGGAGGTGAGCGATCAAGTTGAGGAGTCAATTCTGTATTCTTGGTTGCCCAGACCAGTGAAGGTGATCCCGGGGACATGGTCCCCAGGACCATGGACAGTTCCAGGCTTGGAGAGCACTCACGGTCCTGCAGGGTGCAGAGTCCCGGTCCTGCAGAGCAGGAGATGGATCACTGTGATGATACGGCCCTCATCTTTGTCCTTCTGGCTATCCACCCGTGTCCACAGACACATGTTGATGAGTCTTTTATCTCATTAATATACAGTGTAAAATTTCCATTCTATAGTTTACCAAAAGTTATTTCTGGCTTGTATTTCGTTTTGTCAGATTGTAATTTGTATTTCAGTTATTCATTATCTACTCTCTCTCTACTTAAAAAAACCCCCACCAATAAAGCACCACAACTTTTCGGTATCTTGGTGTGTATAATGTCTCTTTTCTTTTCAATTCTTTGACATCTTCCAATTCCTATGTTCTCCTTTTGATAGTTACTGGATGCTAGGTTCTCTTTCCTGTCCTGATAATCCTCGTGACTACTGTGTTCCCCATGTATCCATCAGCAGGAGGAACACACTTCATATACAATGCTCACAGAAATTCATACACTCAATTCAACTTCTTTGCTGGCTATAAATATCAATATACCACAGCTCATTCTCCCAACATCTCACTCAATCTCTCACGGCAGTCCCTCCACCGCTTAGAAATATCTTGTAAATTATTATTTTAATTTTGTGTCTTGAAATACAGCTATGGCCATTACCACACATTCTCTGGCCCAACAAGGAAGTGGCAAAAAAAAGCCTGAATGTATTTCAAAGCACAGCTTTGCAAGAAACGGGAAAAATTTATGTCGGATGTGGAATGCCATTTCTAGACAGTTTCAGCTGTCTTAAAAAATACATTAAAAAACCTGAACGTAAACCAAAACTAGTTAATGGGCTCCATCTCAAGGTCTACTGTGTGGTCTCGTTGTGCATTGAAGGCAGAATAACAAGTAGGGCAACAAGTGAGAGACAAGTACAGAACTAAAGCATATTGAAAGAAGGACAAAGGAGTATTTAACTTAACAGAACTGTTAACACAGCTTGCTGGAATTCTGTAGAAGTTATCACCTTTTTTAGCCAGCCAGCTCTTCAGGAAAGGCTGGACAGAGAGTAAAACTCTATACACCAGGTACAGGGCACGTATGCCTACATCCTATACAGCTGGACATAAATTCATGAGAGAAGTGAGTTCTCCTCTGCTAGTTTATATTAGAGCCTAGTTCTTATGGCAGTTCAATTTCTGAATTCTTCCACGCTAAGGGAGATGGGGTGGGAGTTAAGCCAATATGACTACAGCCATCAGTGTTATCAAATTCAGCCAAGTGTTTAACCATATGTGACTGCGGAGCCAGGACCTATACAGGATTACACGGTTTTATATTTGCATATTTATGCAGTTTGAAATACAATGTTAAGCTGAAAAAGTGCAAGTAGCAGAGGGTTTAGCTGTGCCTTATACCTGTGTTCCACTGGTGTTGATGGGTGTGTTGCCCTGAGAGTAGTGGCAAACTGGAGCATGACAAACTACATGTTTTAGATCATGTTGAGAAGCTCTTTGAAGGTAAATACAGTGAGCACAATCAACCTTCTTTTCTTGTAAGAGATCTGTGCTCTTTTATTTTGAAAATAAACTGTAAAGTAAATAAGAAGTTTTAAACAGGACATATTTTGTGACAGACTTATTTGCTTTTCCATATAGGAAAAGTTTATTTTGCAATTGAAATTATTATTTATTTTCCCCAGGAATTACACTCAATTTGAATTACTGTGTGACTACATCAGTTCAACATTTTTTGACTATAACTAGCCATTATTTCATAGAGACATCTGTTGAAAATACTGCAGATATTTTTTAGAGATATGTTAAAATGAACATTCATGAAGCAAGTAAATATCAAATAATAAAATCAAGTCTTTGTATGTCATGATTAATTATTCCTGACAAAAATTAATGAGATATTTCACCTTCCTCGACTGTCTACTGAGTTTCCCATCACAATCACATGTATCATAAACTGAAATTGTTTTATGACCAGTTTTTTAACCAAATTTGAAGTGAGAAGTGTCATAAACACAACCCTATTACTCTATTACCAAAGCTATCTTGTGGCTGGAGATAGGGTTAGTCCTTTCCTATCGGAAGCACAGGAAGAACTTCATCAATTTAGAGAGGGAGAGGAGAGGTTGGTAAAGTTTGGTTTTCTCCATATCAAATGCAATTGGTGGTGAGGAAATGAAGTCAGGTCAGAAGCTTTGACAGAATATGCATGCATTGCTCCAGGTTAACTTTGTTTTAAGCTTTCACTAATACTTTGCTGGGAAAAATAAGCTCAGCCACCCTACATGCCAGATGGGTTCTCCAAAGGATGTTCTGAAGCACAAGGGAGAGACAAACACAGGGATGTGACTTTCATTTTATAAAGAGAGAGAAATAATTAGGACTGAAGGCCAAATTTTCAATCATAGGGATCCACGATTATTCATTCACTCTGGGAAACAGGTAGGATGCTGAAAATGGCCATGGATTTTAAAACAGGGATCTGTTTCCTCCGATGTGCATCGATATATGAAGGCTGGGATATAAGTGCTTCTGTAAATTCAGGTCAAACTGGTGGTGTGTGAAGCTAAGCACCTCCAAACACTGTCTGAAATCAGCAAAGCCATCCACATTCAGGACTAACCATGCTGCTGGTGAAGGCAGCAGCGCATGCTGGGCCACCGGAAGAGAGATGGAGAACATAGGCAGATCGAAGAAAGGTCCCTTAGCAGACTGTTCTCCTAAACCTCTACAGCCTTCAGCATGTGTATTGACAAATAAAATTGCCAGAAGAGTTCAGCTAAGGAAATGGAGTTTTCTACTTCCAGACCCCTGCCGGCTGGATCCTCACTTAAGAACTGATGTCTGGTTACCTTCACAAGTTGGATTAAGTGTTAACAGTGGTGCTCAGAAGTCTCAATGGGCTATACTTAATTAATAGTATGCATACACTGTGGGGAGTGCAGCAGTTCAAGCATCTCCTCTGCCATTTATGGTGTGCCTTACAAAAATAACCATGACTTTCTGAAGTCCCAATAGTAACATCAATAAACATTACTAAGTTTACAGTGATATGTCAACAACAACAATTAGATTTTTTTTTAAAATACTATTATATGTCATAGTCAGCTGTCAGAACTCGCTGTGGTCTGGTACACTCTTTTGCAATAAAATTTTTTAACTGAAGATGCTGAGGTGATAAATGGTTTCACAGTGTGGCTGTGGTGAACCACTGACGTGTGCTGCAGTATAGCGATTCTTGTACGCAGACTTTGGGTAAATGTGAATGGACTTCCTCTTCCATTTTTTTAATGGAAAAAAAGCCTACTTTCCTCATTCTTTCATAACAGAAAAAAAATATTGCAAAATTACACATGCAAATGACTTTTTATGATGATACACAGAATGTAAGTCCTGAAAAGGAAGTGCTCACTATTAAAAAGGCAAAACCAAAGTGCAAACTCTCAGCTACATTAAAGTCAAGCACTGAGAGCAGAAGCTGTTTTCAGTCCTGCTGCTGTACAGTGGGTGACTATAGGGTGTGCTGGTGATGAACGCATGTGCAAGTAGTGTGACTAGGAATGAAAATGTTCCCTTTCATGCCTGTGGCACTTCATGGTTCCTGTTTGGATTATCTGTCTCTGTTTTGTCTGTGAAATTGTTGAGACTAAGACATAAAGCGCACCGTATTTTTTTGGCCTCAGAGCCAACATATCGGATTGTTTGGAGATACCTTGTATGCAGTTATATATAGTAACTCTCTGAGAATTAAGCAGTCATTTCATAGATAAAGTAAGCAGGTTCTGTCCAAATATTCGCTGTCTGCCAGGTCAGGAGAACTCTCCCTTTCAACAAACTTGATCAACAAGCTGTGAACAACCTTCGGATAGATTTTGCAGTTGATAAAAAGAAAGATGTATGTGTGGCACTGGGTATTTTCAGTAGTTTGGATGATCTCAGAGAAGGATACTGTTTCTCTCTTACACATTTCTTGTCTTCTCAAAATCCATAAGAAAACAGCAACAGAAGTAAGGAAATAGTCAACAACATCAGCTAGGATATCTGGACCCCAATATTTTTTGCCCTTATTTTAAGGAGGTGGTAAATGTACATTTTTTTTTTTTGTATTTAATTGTTATTTTAACATAAGTAGAGAAATGTGTATGGTCTGCCTTTCCTGCAGTAGATTCAGTAAGACTGGGAATGTCTGGTAGCATTCAAAAAGACAGTAGCAGACACCAGTTATGGCAGTGTAAGACATACCCAGACACCAGATAATAGAGTCGTCTTCTTAATGCAGCCTCTGGACTTTGGTTCCCATGTCTGTGTTATTCAAATATTGCACTAAGCCTTCTGGAAACTTTATGTCCAGAAAGTCCTGTTAGTTTTTGGTAAAGCTAAATAGGTTTGATGTTTCTTCATGGGAGTGAAAACTGGCACATTAAAGGTAATTTTTAGTTTGGATTTGAGGTCCAAACAGGAGCCTCACTGCAACTGCTCCATAATGCCTTCTTTCTACCTCCAAGCAGACACAATGCTGACCGCCTCAGTACCGTGGAACTGCAGTGCTGGACTGCGCTGGGTTAACAGCTTCTCACTGGGAGATTACTACCTAGAAATACAGGACATGGGCACTCTGGCAGTACTTAACCCCTGAAATAGTTCACTGGGGGCTGCTATGGACAGTCAGGCACAAGTCAGAACACTCCAAAGGTTGAGCAGATGCTGGTTATTCCAAGATGCATAATGTTAGGGTGCACAGTGGTATTGCAGAGCCACGGGGAGTCTCCTTATCCTCAGACTCTGTGGTCATAAGGTGCCAGGTTTTGGATTTAGGACCTTGTCCTGGCTTCAACTGGGAGAGAGTTAACTTTCTTCACAGCATCTAGTAAGAGGCTATGGTCTGTATTTGTGCTGAGAAGAAGGCTGTTAAGGTACCGATGGTTATAGCTGTTGCCAGGACAGTCAAGGACTTTTCAGCGTCTCTGTTGTGCCCATGTCTGCAGGTGCAGGAGAAGCTGGGAGGGAGCACAGCCCTAGTTACTAGCTTATGATTCAACCTTAAATTTAAGATTGAGACCCAAATTGGCCAATGGTCTATTCCATATCATGCATGTCACACCCAGTATAGAGATGAGTATCTGTCCAGAAGTGCTCTCTGTCTTGGTCGTCTCCCTGTCTGGGTCACCCCTCTCTCGGGGTCATCTTGCTCTTTCCGTTGGCTCTCAGTCTCTCAGACCCTCAGGCTCTTATCTCCTTTCTGGGATTGCAGTTCTGGGACTCTCTCTGCTCCAGGATCATTGGCAGGGAACGGGCTGAGCCTTGGTCATTGGCAATGAGCTGTTTACTGTGTATCACTCATTTGTGTATTTTTATGTATTATTATTATAACTATTATTTTCAATATTATTGTAGTTTAGTTATTAAATTGTTCTTATCTCAACCCATGGGTCTCTTTTCCCTTTACCCCTTTAATTCTCTTCCTCATCCCCAGAAAGGTAGAGGATGAGTGAGCAGTTGTTCTGGTTTTGTTGCTAGCCAGGGTCAAAACCGTAACAGACCAAAACACTGTTCTGCCTATTGCCAAGCAGTGCTTGAATAGTGTTGAGGTTTTCACGAGTTTTCTTGCTTTTACCTTCCTGAGTGAACAAGCAGCTGGGTGGAGGCTTGGTTGCTGTCCAGGTTCAACCCACCACAAGACCTGAGATTGGCTGAATTTCTGAAAACAGCCTGAAGTTTTGAATGAAAACCAAAATAATATGAAGTCAAGTTATCTGAATTTGGTATGATGCCTTCTCTAGGTAATACAGCCCTGCACAGAATATGGTGGCCAGAGACAAGCTTGACCCATTCTCAGAGAGTTCAAAAACTCACCAAACTCCTTACGTAAATTTTTGATCTTTGTTTTTGAAGACTTTAGGTGAGACCTGGGGCACGATCCCATTGTTTAGTCATTCTGTGAGATCCAACCAAAAATGAAATCAGTGAAGATTTCTGCCTTAAATATCTACAGTGCCTGTTTTATGTGGCCTAAATCACATAACTAAAATAGAAGCGTTTTTAAACAATGGATTTTGCCAAGTTCATTGATTGACACATCCCTTTCCTTTGGGACATTTTTTTACTGGACGGGCTGAATTGTGCCTTATTAACTCAGGCTTGATTTTGGGGAACTGCAGGGAAGTACTGCCACATGAGGAGTTTGTCTCTGAGGACAGCTTAAGGAAGATGAAGGATGAAGCCACATGAAAGGTGAAGGGTCCTTTCTGTGGGGTGGTGAAGGGTTCGCCAGAAGCCCTGAACAGTGCTGCCTGCTTATGTCACTGCTGAATCAACTTCTCACGCTACCAGTCTGTAGTGGGAAAGAATGGCATGGTTGTAAATTACTTTTTATCCTTTTCCTTTTGGATGACGAATGAACTAAGAGTTGAGAACACAAAGGCAAAAATTTCTAATGGAGCAGCAAACAAAGCTCTTTATACTCTTTGAAAATCCCATCATAAGTCTAACCCATCTAAATAACATCTAATCCCATCTAAAACAACATTGGATACAATCTCTAACTTTGAAAACAAAGGAGAGTTAGGCAAAGCCATTACTATTGAAACACAGATTCTTGCTCTTTTTTTTTTTTTTTGGTAAAAACATCAAATACAAAAGTAAATTTACTTGCACATTTTGACATTCCAAGTGCTCTTGCTCCGGTCCTATCTCAGATGAGCTCTGTGGTGCACATGGCCCTCCACCAGCATGTCTCACAACCCTGCGCAAGGTTTTATCTTTATAGAGATTATATTGTAATCGCAAAATATGCTTATAGACTGTCCTGGCAAAACAAACATGCCCCTGGTGGTATGTAACATTGTCCAGCGTTAGGGGACTGTGATAAAGGAATATACATGCTGCATATTTTCTTGCTGACCACATCATAACATTTACCGAGTACATCTGGCTTCTGTCACTTCTTGGAAAACAGCAGTGGAGAAGGTTGCCTGTGATTGCAACAGGAACCATGAAAACCAACTTTATGGAAAGTTAAGAGAATAACAGCAGGCTCATTTCCATATTCTCAGCATGAGGCCACTACCTTTGCTAATGCTTCCAAGAATAAAAGGGCAGGCAAGAGCTCTCAACGTCTTCAGACCAGCCACCATCGGCATGGCTTGGGCAGCAGTGGCTGCTGTCTACCTTCTCTTCCAGAAGTTCTCTGTATCTGAAAGGTTAGCAAAGAAAAATGGTTGGGCTGAGCAGAAATTGTCTAGCCACACCTAACATTTCTGCAGTCTCAGCGACTTCTGTTCAAATGGGAAAGCAACTGGCCCCTTGTTGGAAACCTTTAAAGAAAGCAGGCAAGTAGTTATAATCTGAAAAAGAAAATCGGTGGGTAATGTTTCAGTGAGCAGCTCTCCAGAGCTCTGCCCTTCACTGACACCTATAATTACCAAGGCGTATTTTGCTACTGGAATGTCAGGTGTCATTGGCAGAACCTGAACCCGTGAACAGACTGAAGAGCTCTCCATGCAGTTTGATTCCTTCCACCTGATCTACTCTGCTGTGTTTTTATCCCACAGATCTTTTCTTCTTCAGTACTTAGAAAAACGTAAGGAGCAAGTTAAACCCTGCAGAGCTCTGTAAAAGTCTATCATTTAATGCTTGATTTGAAGTGGTATGGGAGATATTTGAGGAGTGTTAACATTTTTAGAGAACACTTGTTTAATATACCTTATCCTGGTTAAAACAAAAGCATACAGGAAACACGAGGAGGTTCAGCACATCATTGGCTGATACAAGGGGAACTTCGTTTAGTTGTTTTCTGATGAGGAGAAACTGCAGTGGACAACAGAAGAATGTTGGAGGAAATGACAATACAGTAATAAGTCAGTCAGACAATACAGTATAAGTCAGAATGATTTCTGTTTTATTCCTAGAAGTCAAAGTCATCTGAGTCCTTCATTATAAATTCATGGTCAGCAATTCATTTAGCTATTCTTTTATTTTCTGTTTTCATTTTATTGTTCTAGGAGAGGCATGCTTGTGACATTGCTATTCTATGCACAATGGATAAAGCCAGTGAACCAGCCAGAAGTGGAAGTATATAGCTGCTCCAGCAGAGTACGGAGTGGATGGGCTAGTTAACCCAAATGTTGTACCATGTTAAGACATACATCAGCATGTGTTTAATAACCTGGCACCTACAAGAAGCTGTGACAACATCCCAGCCCAAGCAGAATTAGTCTGAATACCTCAAATGCTGCAGCGCAAATATTGGTTATGGGGAGTTTACACACCTGTACAATTTGCAGTTAGTGTAAAATATCGCCTGTGATCTGGCCAGTGTACCTTAGTCCAGAAGCAATAGGAAAAAACTTCCTCCAAAACATGTATAACTTGCAGGTATCAAGCTTTTACATGAACCTAAAGTTTGACTAAGATTTGCCAAAAGACCAACAATGCTCTCAGATTCCAGTTCCTCTAACTTTCATATCCTCATATTTTGCGCAGCAAACTCTAAATTTGGTGTCTTCTTAGTGTGGTGTATTCTTAGTGGTGAAATATCTCACAAATTTCTTTAGTTTCCCTTCTATGTCTTCTGGCTCTGTGATACTCTGTCTTTCTCTCTAGTACATTGTAGTGGATTTTACAGCAGGAGCTTACACTTTAACCATCTCACAAGCTCCCCTGAAAATCCTTCTCTAGTCCTGAAAAAGAGTAGAAGTGTGTTGGGACAGCTGAAAGAGAGGAGATTTAAACTGGATATTAGGAAAAATTATTTTCCTGTGCAGGTGGTGAGGCAGTGGCCCAGGTTGCCCAGAGAAGCTGTGGATGCCCCATCCCTGGAGGGGTTCAAGGCCAGGCTGGATGAGGCTTTGGGCAACCTGGGCTAGTGGGAGGTGTCCCTGCCCATGGCAGGGGGGTGGAACTAGGTGATCTTTAAGGTCCCTTCCTACACAAACCACTCTATGACTCTATGATTTTAAATGTTGTCTCAAACCACTCAAACCAAAGAACTCCAACCAACACTCAGGGCACTGCTTTCATCCATGAAGCAGGTCCTTCCAACTCCTTTTGCATAGTCCAGGAGAAAGCCTTAAGACCAGAGCCATCTGGAATTCTGCTTGCCCTTCAACAGCCCCTGCTCAGATCTATTGGAGCTGGTAGATCAGAGTGGCCAATGACAAGACCAGATAGCAATAACATAACAAAAAACCTAAAACATCCCAGTGTGATGCTGGAACATTTCAGACTCTTTTAAGACCAAACCCTTCAGCCTCATTTCCTCTTTTCTGCATCAGCTCCATCAGATGCAGGCAGTCCTCTTCTACCTGGCACCTCCCTGGCTGAGCAAGACACAGGTTACAGGAGGTGGTGATCATTATTTTGGACTGCGAGGATGCTTCTATAACCATTCCAGTTCTGCTCTTACCTTCTGTCCTTGGGCTGCCATCACGGGTGACAGTTCATACCACGTGTGAGCCAGCCCACAGCTGTCAGTATCTGTGCAAAAGGCTCCAGCTGTCCAAGTCACCACCCTCTTCTACTTTACCTGTTTTCCCAAGTGACAGATATACAGTTTTCTGCTCTGGATTGAGATATATCCAACCAGATGCCATTGTTTCACATTTTTTTCAAAGCATTAAAGGGGAAGACCAATGAAGTAAATAATTTGTGTAATAAATGTAGCACTTTTTAATGAAAAACTTACAGGGCACACACAATAACCTGTTTCTAAAATGAAATAACTCTGTTCTTTTAAATTCCCTTTCCTAGCCAAGGCATAACAGGGGTTAGTGCACAGTATAGACTAATTGCCTACATAATTTCATTTTATGAAACAAAGCTCTTTAAAAAAAATTATAGGGTTATATAAAAGCATGTGAAACCACTAAGTCAGCTCTGTTCTTCAGCCTCGTGCAAAAGTGGCAGTGGTTTAGACGTGGTGTGAACTGTAAACATTTTACTGGGGGAAGAATATGTCATAACTTTCTGTCTGGGTACCTGCCTGCATTCCAATGATATATTCTCTTGTCCTATTATAATGTTTGCTTTCATTTTTTTTTTCCCCTTCTCTTTCTCTACAAGAGAAATGGTTTTGTCCTCCTAGCCCTACTCCATAAGTGATGTCCCTCCCCTTCCCTGCCATCCATCCTTGAACCTGTGTTGAGCCGATCATTTTTCTGGCAGCAGAGAGATGAAGAGCGCTCCTTCGGTGCTTCTCTCGGGTCACGAACCAGAACAGCTGAGGGAGAGCTCTGTGTATTGCTTCACCAGGATCCCCTCTGAAAAATCCTTGGTGTCAGTAGCACTAGGCTACAAGGCCATCCCATAAAAGAAGTTTTACTACTGGCTGAGCAGTAATGTCTTTTTTTTTTTTTTCGTTCCCTTCCTGTTTTGCTGTCCCTCAAAATAAACAACAGGAGGGGAAAAAGTAGACAGCAGGAGGCAAAAAAAATACAATGAGAGCTGCTGTTGCCAGCCTGTAACCCTGCTTGGATTACTCTGCGTCAAAAATACTTATCGTCCACTGAGGGTGAGCGGTGGCAGTTTTAATGTGATGAGTCCGTGATGACTTCAGACCCGCTATAAAATGCACAAAGCAGAAGTCATGTTGGATATATAACCTTTCCATTGTTAAAGGAGAGCGTTTCCTCAGCAGGCGAGACACCTGGGTGCAAAGCAGATCACAAAGGCCTAGATTTACCTTCAAGATCTCAGCTCTTACAACGCTCCTCTCCAGATAGTACAGAAATAGATTTATGGAGTGTATTTGCCCAACATGTTAGGGTGTTCTCCCTTAATTAAAAACACTGCCAACCCCTGATAGCATCATATTGCTGGGACAGAAAAAAATGATATTATCCACTTGGGCTCTTATCCTGGTTGCCGGGTACATAAGGTAGATTAAAAGGGGGGAAGGGCAATTTTGAAAAATTGTGGTACAATAGCAGGCCTGTGATCTCACCTGATTGAATCTTATCAGCTCTTAACATCGCTGATGCTCTTTCTTTCTTTTTTCTTTCTTCCTTCCTCTCTTTTTTGTTTTTAACGTACACCAAGCCAACAAGAAGAAAACCACGTATCGTCAGTTTTTTACCCATCACAACACGCAGTCAAAAGTTGTGACCCAAGAGGCTGCAAATGCTGGCATCTAGAAGTTTTTCAGAGTTATGCTGAGGGGAAGATCAAGGCAAAAACAACCCCCCAAAACACAAAAAAATCTGATTATTGCAACACCTCGCACAGTGAGAGGCAGATCTCATGTAGTACAAAATCAATCCACCCAAATCTCTTTGTGGCGTGAGCCATTTCTGAGAGGGGCAACAAAGCTTCAGAGCAAGATCATAGAATCATAGAAGATGAGGCACTAAACCCTCTCTCTCTGCGTGTATGTACGCATGGGATGAATAACCTTCCTGCCTTGGGTGCCGCGCTCAGAATGGCTAATTCTCTAATGTACAGATATTTTATCTCAACCCATTTTTAAAAGTTTGGGGTTTTTTTTTTGTTTTGTTTTGTTTTTGGTTTTCATGCGTATTATTAAAATTGAGGCTTGTCATGCCAGAGCCAATTTCTCTTTGTGGTGGCGAGGCTGCAGCTTGCTGTGCTGCAAATGTCAGCAGCGAGCGGTTTGCGAGGGCTGCCGTGGTGTGGCGGTTAATCTGTTTACTTATGCAATGGTGGAAATGTGACCTGGCTATTGTGGTGATTAACAGAGTCAAATATCCTCACATTAACTAGTGAGCCGGGCAATCAGGCTGGATTATTGTTACATTCAATTTAAATTACAGTGGCATGACAGGTCCTGAGGTATTTAGTAACGGATTTCACAGCACAGATATGCTTCGTGTGTAATGAATAAACTCTGGAGAGCAACAAAAGGAAAAAAAAAATAAAATAAAAAGGTATTTTATGATCGTTGTGAAAAATTTATGGAGTGTAGCTGGCATGAAATTCTATAAAATGAACTGGCTCCAACCAGTCCAACAACAAAGCACGCACTTTTCTTCCTGCTGCTTATGAATTATTATTACTGAGTCGTCCTATGTTTACTCATTAGCACTGAACCCTTTGCAAAACTGTGATTCAAAATTGAATTCTTCTTAATTGAAAACACCCCCAGTATGCTGGAAGAAAAAAAACGAAGGGGGAAAATGGCAGCAGCACCACAATAGGCCAGTTAGCCCAGTGACAGTCAGAGGGGGTGGGCTGCTCCGAACTTGAATGTTATTCAGGATTCACAGCCGGACTATACGAAGGAAAAAGCAGGTTTCTTTCAAGTTGTTCTGCACACTGACATACATATAATTTAAATATTTAGCCACCGGTGTGCCGCTGTGTTGCGTTAGCCCACCAGTACCATAGTGCATTAATCCTGTTCTCTGTGCGACTTGCAGGCTTTGACCTGTTTTCTGCTCTGTGACTGAATGACACATAGCACTTTGCTTGGGGAAAAAAAACCAGCAAACCTCTAAACAAAACACACTATGATCTCAACACATATTGGTTTCAATTAAGTTTTAACCATTTGATTGCACTAATTCTAGGCTGTTAGTTAGCTGTTGCAGAGCAGGCTGTATTGATTCTGAACAGAATAAGCTGAAGCACAAAACAAAGCATGTGAAGACGGAATTTCCACAAAATAATCTCCCTTCTTTCCATTTGTTTCATCTCTTCCCTGCAAATATTTTTGCAGAGGCTGTCCTTATTTTTGTAACAAAAAAAGTCTTTCAAGTATTTCAAGCAAGAAGGATTTCACCCAGTATGATTTAGCTTTTATTGAAGCTACAGAGAGTGATGCTATGGTACAGAAGTGATGAAAAATGGCTTATATTAAAATGTACAGAAAACTGCAAATAATGCACCAGTGCTGAAAAGATTCCGGTGGGCGAGGTGTTCATGTGCTGCTTGGTGGACCCCACCTGGGGAAGATCTAACAGATCCTCACATGGGAACCTTGCTTTTGGGATCTTGCCTGTACCGATCATTTAAAATGTTATACAGGAGAACTGAGAGCACAACGAGGCTTCATTTAATTGCAATCTGATGTAAAGCCTTTAAAATCAGGAACCATTCTACAAAAGGAAACCAGAGAAGAGAGTGACATCTGTGCTGTTGTTCTCAAAGGAAGCTCACCCTGGCATGAGCATGCACCGGTAAAAGGAAAATAGCAGGTTTTATGCACAGCCTTTAACCTCAAGATGCAGAGTTCAGTTCCACCCTGGACAGGATCACTAATAGTCCTCCACATCTCTTTGAGCATCACTGTGAGCTCACCTTTGCACCTCCTTGGTGCTTCTCCATTGCGGGGAGTCACTGTTGAAGACTTCGTCCAAGTGTGAGGTTCGAAAAAACAGGATCATGAGGAGAACAGATGCACACTCAAGCTGATGATTAAGAAAAAGTTATTTGTTTCAATAAGCTTATGAGAACTGGTTAATTTGGTATATAATAATGCAATTCCTTATTCTGTAATACATTTGTAAAGTATTCGTGGCAAAAAAATTTCAACGACAATGCCCTAAACTCTGGAACACGTAATCCCTGCCCATGTGTCCCAATGATGCCCACAGTGCTGCAAGCTCCCACTAAACCGCGGAGCAAGTGCTGCAAACACCTCTTCTGTTGCAATCTGCTTTGTACATCTCTTTGGAAAAATGCAGCTTTCTCCACTGTCAGTGGAATATCAATGTCTAAATCAAGAGGAGGATTTTAGAGCTGCAACCCTGAAATCCCCAGTCCTTCCAGACGCACTCTTTTCCTACAGTCTTATGCAGCTCCCCATCTGGAGAGATGCAGCTGCTGAGCTTTCTGCTACCGAGCCCTGTATAAAGCTCAACACCTGTTAAAGGGTTTTTCACGTGGAGAAACATGTCTTTTAAAAGCATTTATTCAGAAGAAGTCAGCATGCTCCGGACCACTGAAATTTTACACTTCATCAGCCTCGGTGTTGTAGTTACTGCTGTAAAACATTCCCCTCCCGTTAGAATTTCCCATTTACTAAAAGAGGTTCATATGCCACCCACTCCTCTGAAACCAGTTTGCCACAGCACACTGACTGGTCTGAGGAGAGGGCAGAGCAAATCTTTGCCACTCAAAGCTAAATCCAGCATTCAGCCCAGTTTGTTCATGTAGACAGTCATAAGAATGGGTCATTTTGCCATTCCACCCTTAGGCAGTCCCCATTGCTGGAGCCTTTAACATCCTCCCTCCCTATAACTGTCACATGAGATGAAGTGGGAGGATACAGGACAATATGGCTTGATGCTCTCCTACCAATCAATAGCCTCACAAGTATGCGCAAAAGTCATCTAGCCAGAGAGTCACTGCTGTGTAGGAGGCATGGATAGAGTGCCAAATAGCAGATGCTTATTGAAGATTCTAATGATTTTAGCTGGAGAATGGATCCCCAGGTCCCTTAATTCTGCAGACTCTTCTTTTAGAAAATAGCAATAAATAAATCTTATGCTTTCCCTCTGTTCAAACTTATCTTTAGGGCTTTTCTGCCTCCCCGTGACATAAAATGATATGGTTCTACTACGCAAAACAAGAACATTATGCATTATCTGCCCTCCTGTGTCCAGGACGTACTCGCTCAACCCAGAACTATCCTGTCACATCAGTAAAGTTAGTAACCTCAGGTGACCAAAGCATTAATACTTTATCTGTCTGAGTTGGCTGTGTATCACATCTACTCCCTATACAAAACAATATAAGAAGCTTGTGTAAGAGGCAGGAAACCTGCAAGCATGACATACTAATACCCTCATCTAAATTATGAACAAAACATGCATGATGCAAAATATATATTTTAAATGACTTCTCTGCAGCAAATGGCAACAACCTTCCAAAAGGGAGCTATACAAACAGTCTGCAGCAGTCTCCTCGTTTTGAGCCCTGTGACTCACTTGGTTGACAGAGATAGTTGCTGAGATTGCATAAAGATAGACGGTTAAAGAAAATGATGGAAGTAAATTTTCATTGAAAACATAACCTTTTCCATCTTGCCATAAATTCTACCCAGAGTATAAATCAGTATCAGTTACATGCCTTAAAACACCAGCTCCCCAGTTGGGAACACGGTGCCCTCCCCTTTGCACATTTAAAGGACATGGCACTATGGAGAGAGAGGAATAATTTCCCAAAGATTCATGAGCAAGGTAATTTGACATACTTGGTGCTGCCCAAGTTTAAGTTACCATAAATAAAAGGGGAAAGAGTTTGTCTGTGCTGCTGTGTGTGTGGTGCTGAGGCATTCGGAAGAGTCAGATGCTGTGGGAATTTACTTTGTATGCTCTGAAGCATCACATTTCACTGGGGTGCTTGACAACAGAAAAGTTTGCAAATGTTGTACGGTATTTGGAAAGAGCTTGGAGTCACTGCAAACATTTGAGAAGGTGACAGTAATGTCTTTAAAGGGCTTCTTGTTTTAGCAAGGGTATTTCTTATCATTTATATAGTAAAACCATTCTTTGCATGTCAGCAGAATGGACTGACTGTTGGCTGAAGACTGACTTTGAGGACTGCTTGGGTTTGGATTAGATCCAATCGAGTCCATGGGAGGAGGAGCGGTGGCGGGGGGAGGAGGGGAAGTACACCAGGTTGCTTAATTAATCCGGATGCTTTTCTCATTATACCTTGAACTTCCTCAGAGGACAGGAACAAACTAGCTTGCTCAGAGTAAAATGAGTATAACATCAACGAAAAGCAAAAGCAGGGAGAGGGGGATGGAATTTTTTAGAGTGGCGAGCCTGTATCTGAGGAAACAAGAATGTAAGGTAAAATCTTAGGAGTGCGTGAACTGTGGGAGGTAGGCACACAAAGATGTGCAAACGTCTCCACATGTATATGTGTAGCGATACACATTATGAACCTGCCTAAATGCAGTGAAGGATGAAGCCAAACCCTTTACTGTCACATTTTGCCCTCAGAAACTGTCAGATGAGGCAGTACTCAGATAGGGTGTTTCGATCGGAATCATTAAGGTTGGAAA
>VZTO01016347.1:13473-27262 GCA_013400615.1 Syrrhaptes paradoxus | reverse complement strand
GAGTTTCTATGAAAGAACCTGTTCTCCAAATACAATATTACTAAATTCGTATTGAGACCTGCTGGCATGTTCAAGTCAAGAAGACACAGCCATGCAGGTACATGGGTGAGTAACACAAGGATGTTCCAACAGTGAAAGAACCTAACATATTATGATGTAACATCAGACACTGATTTTCAAAAGGAACTAAGCACTGGCAAAAAATTGCTCTGCTTTTTGTCAGATTACTAACTTTTAAAATTAAAAAGTGAACTTCTGTGTTCACTCAACTTTATTTTCTAAACCAAATGGGCCTACAATATTAGGAACAGAGTCCTCAAAGAACCAGCTGAAGTAGTCAGGTCTCCGCTTTTTGACATAATTAAGATTATTTGGGAGGTAGTATTTCTTTTGAGGATCTGTTTTCAATCCTCTTTACTATCCAGTGACGTACTGAAAAGATCAATCATCCTGTGGGATAAGAGCGCGTAAAATATTACAGACATTAAATCCTCCCTAAAAATTCAGATGCATTTTTCAGGTCTATGCATTTTATTCCACAGTTAAGTGATTAAGACACTTTGGGTTCCAGTCTGAAAAAATGTTTAAAATCTGGAGCTATGTCAGACTTCTGTCTGAGTTTGCTAAAGGATTAGCAATTTGTGACTTGTGTCAAAATATCTGGCCTAAAGTGACAGAAGTAATATATTTCCCTGATTTAATGCATGTGAAATACTCTGGCACCAGGAAAAAAGCCCAGCCACCCAGCATATAGAAATCTCAGGCATTTATCCTTAGCAGTTCAGAATGTTTTAAGCAGAAGTGATTGAATTGGTCAGAATTTTAGGAGACAAACCTTTGCATGACCTTAAACTGGACACATAATCTCATTAGGGTCCTATGGCACAGAATAGGACTAGTAGAAAAATAAATTTTTATTATATTGCATTAGTGTGATAGTATATATGAAAGTTCCAGGGACTGCGTAAGAGGAACTCTGTAACTGATGTGTTCGAATAGCTCTATATGGAGAAATAGTCTTATTACTAGGTGAAAGAAGAGCTGAAGACACTACAGAATTGCTATACAAAGTGAAGCGATTTCTGTGGGGAAGTTCACTGTCTTCACACAGAATCTCACTAGACAAGGATTTCCCTCTTCCTTGATTTTGACAGGCTAAACTTGTGTTGAGATTGTGAGGGTCACATCAGAGCCCATACCAAATAAAAGTCCTGTCATCTAATGATTGCTATCAGAACAACTGGGGACAAAGGTCATGAAAAAAACGAAGAAAGGAAGGATACAGTTCTGCGGTTTGAGTTTACAGTCTAGGTTTTGGTGACGGATGGAGCAACAGATGTATTGGGTATGGAGAGGACAACAGCTACATTCAACTGAGAATGCATATCAGAAGGAAAGAATATACCCTGGGGAAGTTCTGTCTGTCTCCAGAGTGTGGAGCCTTAGATAGATAGCCAGAAGTCCTTCTGCAGAGCTTCAACAGGGCATGCCAAAGTGGGTCATTCTGGAAGAAATGGCAGAGGAGTGGATCCACTGCCTCTTGATGTAATGTATGAACTTCAAGTAATACTTCTTTTTAGTTTTTACTTTTTAATCTGGAATAATTTTCCTTGATAGATGTCAGTCAAATAAGAGGAATTGTCAGTCATAAATTCTAGAAGAATTTTAGAATATGAAGGATGCACTTTATAAACCTGTAAAAATATTAACTAAACCTGTAATTATTCAGTTTTTGCTGATTTTAATTATGATGCCTAACATCTTATTGAGCAGTACCTCCACCCCGCAAACAATGCCATAGATTTCACCAGATGACTTCACTTAGAAAAATATTCTCTCATAAACAAAGGTGGCAGAATCTAAAAATCATTATGATGAGGGCTGGAATATTTTACCTACACCCATCAAATGGCCACACAGGTGGAATATTTCTTTCTCTTTGGGATAATATTATTATTCCTCTGTATTGATTCGTTCTCTTCTGGCCATCTGTCTTTAATCTTGCAAAGGGCAGATTTAATACGATGGAAAATTAATTTCATATGGCTGATCAATTCACATTCTCCACTAATCTGCCAAATTGAACTTAAACTTCAAGCATGGCCGTGTTTAGACAGTATTCAAAAGTAATGAATGTCATTCACCTCATTTTACGGATGGAGAGTACTGTCAAACAAACCTGTTGTCTGTTACAATGTGTAAGACTGACTGATAAGAACAACTGTGCTGATACAGAATACTTGGCTTTTTCCAGGGCTTTTGACTTAGTACATAGCTATTTGGTGAAACAATGTGCATTGCAGAATTACTAAGAAAAACAAACTCCTGGCATATACCAAAGTATAGTTGTTATTAAGTATGCATTGATGAATCTTCCTTTACTGAAGGTTCCTCTAAATTTTGATTTTGATAGAAAGGTGATTTTTTTAATTTAGCAGTGTTTTAAACAATCGTATGATTTACAAAAAAAGACTGGTGAGGCATAAACAATGAAGATAAAACATTAATGAGAGCTCTGGGTTTGTTCAGGTTATGGAATACTCTCAATACCGAGTTAAAAGTCAGAAGCTAACAGAATAGATTTTAAACTACTGTATCCAAAGTGGTTTGTCTTGGAATAGGGAGCACAGTTTATATCTGAAGTACATCAGAATGCCCTAGAAGGTGAAGCTTCAGATCCTTTTTCAGTCAGACTGCTTTCATGCATTAGACTGAGCTGCCTCATTTAGGAACCTGAACATCTCAGGTGCCTTGTTACAGCCGATAGTGACAGGCATCTCTAGAAATCTCTTCACTGACCTTGTCACATGAGACTGCTAGTCAGGTGCCTCAACTAAGTGTGTAAACTGGGATAATTTTGTGTTCCAGAGAGGAACTTTGGGTCAAGCACAAAATGCTAAAAAAAGAGATTTCTCATTTTGCTGCTGTGCCAAGAACTCAGCACTTGAGTCTATGAAAAGAGGAACCTCAAACAGAGGTAGGGAAGTGACCTTGCCTGTATACACACCATTGAACAACATGTCTGGTTCTAGTGTCTGTGCTTCCAGAACATGCGAAAATATTGCAGAGTTCACAGGAAGGACACAAATATGACTGAGGAATCCTTGTGACAGGAGGCTTAACGAGCTATATTTATTCAGCTTATCAAAAAAAAGTGAAGAGGAGACTTGATCTTTGCGCATAGGTACTTATGCATGGAAAAGATAGTGGGAGACTTTTCAACTCTGCTATCAAAGGTACATCAAGGTTAAATGATAGGAAGTTGAAGTTAGATAAATTTAACCTTGAGTAAGTGGCTATTTCCTAACATCTAAAGCATTAAATATTAGGACAGCTTACCAGAAAAATAATGGAGTTACCATTATCTGGATTCTTTGAAATTACAATACATATTTTCCTGAATATGTTTTAATTCAATATCTGGGACAAATTATCCAAGTAGTATGTGACTGACCACATAAATTGTTCTAATGGTCCCTTCTGGCCTTTGCTTCTATTTATGCAATACCCATTATCCCTTTCCTGGCAAAGCAGACAAAGAACAGAATTGCGCCTTCTTCATTATCCTTACTGAAGTTCATCTATACAGCTGTTCATTAAGGTAATGACCATAACCAGATCTCATGAACTTTAAATTTTCACATAACCATATACATCGGTTTAGAAGGAACTTTCTTCACCCTATGTCACAAGATGTTTGTCTGGTTTTTTTGGAAGGATTGGAGATTAGCCAGTTTTGGAGGCTGGGTTGTTATTTGAGTTGGTGAAGGAAATCTTTTTGATGTGCTGCTTGGGTAGTACTTTCTCATTTTCTTAGGAGTACATAGATAAGCCATGGGTTCAGAAAGAAATACATCTTCAGGTTAGGGTTGATGCAAGTCTTAAGCTTTTTCTTTTTCCCTTTTGCGACGCAACAACTTTGTTGTATGCTGTGAGCATAGGTGTAATGGTCACCTAATTAATTTCCTAATTAATTATTAGCTTAGGTAATATTTTAATCTCTCTTGAAATGTGTGCATATTTAACTTCTCAAACCTGAAATGCTTTAATCTAACTGGTATTTGGAACTTTCGGATGTTTTGGTGCAATTTAAGACCCTGTGTTGCGAGTATTCAGACTAGATGATGTAATGAACTCCTCTGGTAAAAAATCCTATGATGTGTTTTTCACTTGGCAGCATTTCATATATGAAAACACTTGATATTGGTTTAAACATAACCCAGTTTAATGACCAGTTCTCATGAACTATAGATGCAGAGGACTGCAATAAATAAGCAATTTCATAGTATTTAGGATTGCAGATTCAATTCCATAAATGTATTAGGTTGAAAAATGTGATAAGATTTAGTGGATAGTATTCTAAACGGTGGCTGTTTATCCATGCAGAGGGACACTGTGTCTCTGAGCAAATATTTTCAGGGCAAGAATTTGTCACACATTCTGACTAATGAAGGACTGACCAACACCCACTTCTGTTTGGTCAGTGAAACCAGATGTTCATCTTCCTTAATACTCTGCAAACTGAGAGCAGAGATGAGGTAACAGGAAAGAGCACAGAGACAGAGTAACTGGACAGATCATTGTTAGTTTTGATTATGAAAATGCATCAGAAAAAATATCTTAAAATAATTTTATTTCTTAACAATGCTGAAAGAATGATGACATTAGCAAATGTTGGTCAAGAACAGAAAAATTCTGTCATATAAAAATTAAACTGAGGTGTGACTGGAGCACTCCCTCTTAACTTCCATGTCAATTCACTTAAATTTGTTAAGGCAAGAGCTGAGGAGCTCATGTTGCCTACAGTTTTTTGGGGTAGAGAGGCAAATGGAAATCTTATAGCACAGTTGAACCGTATCCTGGCTTTGCTTTAAATCACAGTATATGACAAAAAAAAAGTGCTCCTCCCCATATCAAATGATATATTAAGGGCAACATAAGTTAGAAAGAAGAAATTCCAACTTCATAGAATCATAGAATGGTTTGGGTTGGAAGCGACCTTAGAGATCATCTAGTTCCAACACCCCTGCTATGAGCAGGGACACCTCTCANGCACTTGGTCTTGTTGAACTTCATGAGGTTGGCATGGGCCCACCTCTCGAGCCTGTCCAGGTTTTTCTGGATGGCGTCGCTTCCTTCTAGCCCATCAACTGCACCACACAGCTTGGTGTTATCCGAAAATTTGATGGGACTGTTCTCCAAGCAAATACACCTGTTGCTTCACTAAAGGCAATTCCTTTCCAACAGGCCTTAAATACTTAGTATTTAACGCTGTTGTTCCCTAATAAGCAGAATTTCATCTGGCTAATTGAAGAGGAAATAACACAATAAGGAATTCATCAGATGAGGAACACCAAAGGGAGACTCCCAGAAACAAGCAATGCATTTTGTGGAAAAAGTGACAGTCCATCATCCTTCTGATGTGGAGAAATACAGCTGTAGGCAGTTTCCCGAGTTAAATGAGGCATTGAAAATGATACTCTGACAGTTCAATGTGCATATTAAAATTTACAGTGTGTTCTGGAAGAAAAATCCTTCATGTACTGTTCTTTCCCATAACTTCCTTTCCCACAACAGGTTTTGTCGTGCAGAGATGCCTTCCACTCCAGGAATCAGCTCCATCTTGTCACCATATAGATTATAAAAACTTCAGATGTTATTTCTGCACATTGTTTTCTTTTGGAATTTCCACTCATTTTGCCAGTACTGTGGAGGCAGAGTAATCTCTTTAGCCATATTTGGAGGAACTCCCATCTGGACTTGTTAAAGCTGCGTTGTGAGTTAGGTAATAAGCTGCTTTGGATGACTGTAAGGCCTCTGGAGCTCCCCTGAAACCTGTTGCTCTGCTGAACAGATAACTCATTAAGATAAAATCATTGACTGACTGTGGATAGCTCATCTGATTTATCTAAGGTTCCTTATAATTCACCTGGGATATTTTGAGCTATGTAGAACAGCAGTGGTGTACTGTTTTACTAACAGATGTGCAAAAACACAGAATGAGATAGAAAGCTCTTATTCCAGTACTCATTGTCTTCTACCAAAACTGAGAAGTTCATATAAATGCAAAAGTAAGAGACGGGATGCAGATGCTTCACCACCACCTCTACCCCACCCCCTTGTTGGCATCAAAGGCAATAGGAGTGACAAAGCTGATTTGGTGAGAACAGAAGAGGAGTAAATTTTTTTTTCTGCACTTTCTTCATTTTTCTGTATTTCATTTGAAGACTTATCTCATTTTTTTTCCTCACACAGCACATGGGAAGGATGTATATTCGATTCATCATGGGAATTTTGGAGTTGAGGGTCTCTGACTCTTGCTTTCTTCAGGAAAAAAATGTTGATTTTAATGAAATGAACTCTCCTTCATTTCTGCATGATAGACAAACAGAAACTGGAGGAACCCAACCTTTTCTGACCTGCATGTATTTTTGACATTTGGAAGTATTTAATTAAGTCAGTGATAATGAACACACTTACTGTCTGGCAATTAACTTGCTTATGTTTTTTTGGACAAGATTTTGTAATATGTTTTTTTGCAATGACTTTTGCAAAGTCAGCATTCTTATTTTTCCCAATTTGTAATTTATTTCTAAACTGCAGAAAAACATTGGGTAATTTGCTGAAATGTTTAAATTTGGGAACGCAACATTCATCAGAGTCAAAGTAATTAGAGAGAAAAAGATAAAAAGCTGCATGTTGCTGTCACTATACTTCATATTTTTAGAAAGGTAATATCTGGCAACAGCTTTACTAAAGTGAACAGCCTGTAATTCCAAAGGAACATAAATTAGATGAATATTGCAATAGAATGACTGCAGTAAACCATTATATATTTTATCTTCCAAATGGATACACGGTATATCATAGAATTTATAAATAATTTGATTTAGAAAAATATATTTGGTTAGACTCTAGTGATGCAACACAAGTTTGAGGTAGAATTCAATAAATTCAATATTTATTGCTTGTTTTATATGATCAACATATTCAAATATAATTATTTATGTTAAGGCAAAATACATAATATCATTAAATTTCTGTAAACCATGAAAAGCATGAAAAAAGCATTCAAAGACAGATAATGTATCATAGTACAATTTGATTGTGAAAGACTTCAAAACACATTTCAATTATGACATAACAAATTATATTAATATTTTCTCGAGAGACTGGTTAGGGGAATGGACATTTTTACTGTGTTTTTTGAGAAACGTAGAGGTTATGATTTTCAGTAATTTCCAAGCAGCAGTGGTTTGCCAACGAGGCACTTCACTATTTACTGACAAGAGCTCAGTGTTCTTTAAGACACAGTTCATGCCTGTTTCTGATATGAATTTGCAGTTGCACAAGAATGTAAGACTTTATACAGGAATCAGAATGCTCTTTTTCATAAACTGGATTGCACCTCACAAAGACGTGATAAACAGTAGATTAGGATACCATACAGTGCGATTATGATCATGGCTCTGGGTTATTCTCACAGTTCAAAGGAAAAATGTTAATGCTTCGTTTTCTTAACAAACAGCTATTCAGAAATGGATGACTGTTATGTAAACTTTTGTTGTAAGCCAACATGAAATAGATTTTCCTACAACATGAGACTAGTGAGCACCAAGAACAAGAGCCTTAACACGATGGATTGTTCCAACAGATTGTTTCTCTTTGGCTTGCTCAGTAAATTATGAGAGATAAGGTTTTAGAAAATATAGCCCTGCTATTCTATCATGTTTTAAAATGCCTGTCTCTCTAAATTATGTTTATACACAGTTTGTAATTTAGTAACCCTGCCATTTTTGATGAGAGGGTTGTGCCTTCCCTTCACCATCAGCTTAGGAAACACTACTGAAAATTTTGTTAAGACCCTGACTACAGAGCAAGTATTGCCTCTGTGTTGATGCTGCTGATTCATAGTTCTGTACGGAAGAGTGACTCTAGCTTCGTATGCTGCATTAGCTAGCGATCTAGATACATAGAAATCTGCTATAAGGGGTCCCTTTTTACCTCTCACCATTTATACATCAACATGTCTACAAACATCATTGCTGAAATTTATATGTCTCAAATACACCTTGTGCTACTTAAAGAGTCTCTGTTCAGAAGCAAGGTAGTTTGCAGATCAAAGTTAGATTTTACTTATGTTGAAGTTCAATATTTTTAACTAAAAATGTCAACAATATCTAAAAAAAAGTTCCTTTCAGCCAGCTGCATATTATGAACTGCATTTAACTGCATATAGCTAAATATTACAAACCAGTTTTCATCTTTCAAATTAAAAGTCTGAGTTTTACTATTTTTTTAATAAAGGTGTTGGGGTCCTGTTTAGAAGTGGAATAGTATAATTTTATTTTTAAGACTGTTTCATTTGTTACTCTCCTTTCCATGGCAGTCAGACAGTGAGAAACAACACAGAGAGCTGAGGTGGAAGAAATGGAGGACAGTAATCAGAAGTCACTGGATCAGGATACTCAGGCCAAACAGATATCAGCAAACAGAGGCAGAATTGGAATTTTCTGAGAAAGGATCTTGTCCCTTCACTTGCTGCAGCTACATGACGTTCTTATCAGTCAAAGAAAGCAAGATTACAATTTACCCACTCAATCACATACCATGTGTTATTTTTAACCTGCCATAAACATGGCACCTGTCTTTTTTAATCCTGATGGTCAGCTTTTCTGATAAAGGAAACTAATATAGCTACTTATTAGTGTAGCAAATATGTTTCCTGTTGGTCTACACAAACAGAAGAATGGTAATTTTCCCATGACTTCTGTGTGGGTAAAATTTTAGAACCTCAGATTGACAAGGGAGAATAATAAACAAAAAGAAGGGAAGGAAGGACAGTAATACATAAGGGAAGGATCATGGGCCACTCATTCTTATACAGAAGTCTTGTTTCTCATTTTTTGTTTGTTTGGTTTCTATTTTTATTAGCCTGTTGCTTATACTTTCTTAAATAACATTTCTAAATATATAGACATTGCTTCCTTCAAACTGTACCAGGAAGCCTGACAGGAGGTTCATGAGAGGAGTAAAGAAGGCATGCAAAGTTGGCTTATTTTAAAATTGTTTATTAATTAGTTTCTTCCTCAGTTTTAGAAACTGTGTTTCTGCAATTCAAATAAATTCAAATGTATCTACTGTGCTGGGGTCTTAACTTCTCAGATGCTTTTGATTTTGACATCGGTTGGAGGTGAACAGCATGGACTGGATCCTTGGAGATTGTTTCTGATGGTGTGATTCTAGTTTGGTTTGTCAAAGGGATACATTTTTGCTTAGAAAAGCTTATTTAAAAAATTGACTGAAGTAAATACCTTAATTGATTTACATGAGCATACTTTTAAAAATTTTGTATCTGCAATTAATATATATTTGAGCCAAGTTCTTATTTTAAATCAGCTCCGGCCCCTGCCCTCTGTTTTCTTATTGTTCTGGCCAATAGATCAATAAACAATACTGTAGGTATGGGACAAGTCTGATTTGTGGCTGCTTTAACTCATTAGGTACAAAACTGTCAGTTGAATGTGGAGTACAACAATTAAAGTGATGCAAGAAACAGAATAAAACAAGTTTGGTTTGGAGAGCTGAAGATGAAATTTGCGAGAAAAAAAAATTATGGGAAGCACATTATGTACAAACTCATAAACCAAGTAATTCTGATGTGGAACATCTGACAAAAAATGTAATTCAAATATAATCCAAAAGTAAGCTTGGAGTTTTTCCAATTTATCCAATTTATCCAAGTTCAGCTGCATAAAACATTAAACACAATGCTTTCGTGTTTTCTTTTATATATATGTGTGCATATATATACACACACAAGTCAACTGACTATTTATAATATAGTTTAAAGATTTTGTAAAATATTCTGAAATATCTGGAAATGGAAAGGAAAGCACTTGTGATTTAATCTATTTCGAAGTTTTATTTTTTCTCATAATCATCATTAAGTTTGGTCTTCACGGTTCACTCTGTATTATTTTATAAATAATATTCACAAAATTGAACCTGCCTCTAATGTGGACTCATGTGATTGTAGTCACCTTGAAAATTGCACTCCTGGCCATAGGGGGAAGCAAGAACTCTCTTGGATGGTGCTTTAGCATCAGCTCCACAACAAGTGCTCAACTTTGTCAGGAGACATCACTACATATGAACTGACTAAGAAAGACCATTGTCCAGCACGTCTTCCTGACATTTTTGAGTAAAAGCCAATCTTACCTTTGGGCTACAGGTGATCTCTACCTATTAAGTCCCACCTCACAAAGTGAATGACCAAGAATCCCTGGTCATATTCCTAAAGCAGTCATCACATGCCTCTCTAGCAATCTACTGGGATCCTTCTCTGACTGCAGTTCAGCTCAGATAAAGAGCGCGATCCCTTACCAGTTGTTTTACCTTACAACTGAATAAACAATTTCTTCAGCGTTACTAGGTATATGATAAGGGATAACTTTGAGTCACCAGTTTTTACTTAGTCTGGACTTCCAAGGTCTAGACCTAGTAATATAATTTATAACTGGTCCACAAATTCAATCTGATAACAGTTGTAGAAATTCATCCCTTCAAGAACATTTTTTATGTCAGGAATTTCAGAATATATTCATAATCTCCATGCATTTTTTTTTTTTAGATTGGCAATAGGAGTGTGATGAAACAAGTATGCAAGGAAGCGGAATGTAAGCAGGATGAACCAGTCAGCATTTTGGCCTCCATGTAGCAACACATCGGTTGCATATAATCAGGATTAGGTTGAATGCCTGAGGAAAGGTTGATACTTTTGCTGATTCTTTAACCCTGATCTAATATAAATGAGACAGAAAGGATCCAGATTTGTGAAAAATACAGACAATTCCATTTTTACATAAGAAATATGTTGACGATATTGATCATATGCTGTAATTCTCTGCAATACTATTTCACTCAGCTACAAGTGTCATTACGAAGCTAACACATGCTTGCTGCCTATTGTCAACACTAAGAGGCTGAATTTAGCAAAGAATTATTGAGATATTCTATCTCACATCAACCTAATATGTATTTCATTTTGTGGTATGTTATTTCATTTAAAAACTACAGATTTATCTAAAAATGCAAAACTATTTAACAATTTTTGGTAAGAATTGCTATATCAGCTTATTTAGTAATAAAATTCTAAGATTAAAATTAATTTGAGATTTTTGCACAATTCTCCAAAACATTCTTTCAATCACTATTGAGTTCCTCTAGTCACAGGCTGAATTTTAGACCAGCATTACAGTTCATCAGGGAAAATATCTTTTGTATGGTTTTCATGAGGACTCTAAGCACCTGATTGTAAATATTTACTTTTAACAGTAGAAGCTTTGCTGGAATCCATAACAAAAGAGTCACTACTGTGTAACAAATTTCTTACCTCTGATGGATGTCCAGCTCTAATAAAAGCACAGAGTGGATCAAAAGCTCCTGTTCCACAAGCCAGGAGATGTGTTCTGTTGTATCGGTGAAGGACACGGACGTAATTTGCACATTCATCCTAGTTCACATGAAAAACAAACACAGGAAAATATTAACACTTTTTTAAAAAGCTTTTTTTTTAATACTTCAGGTGTTCTTAGATAATACTTTGCATATTGAAGATTCTAGTCTGTTAAATATAACAACTTAGTTCTCCCACTTTGTGCTAGTAGCTTAATGCCACCAAATTAGTGGATGGACACTTTTGACATGAAAAAAAAGCAAGTTTAGGGCACTGATTTATTTTAGGTGCTTAACCAGTTAGGAGTTATCAAGTCATAAACCACACTTTTGTTCTTCTTTAATCTCAGAGATATTCTGCAAATCTAAATATTTGGTTTACTTACTATTGTTAGCTGCACTAGACATTAGACTCAGAGCATGAGATGTGGCTAGTCAGCAAATGGCTTCTCTCTCAAGTTTAAAAAACTTCATCTCAAGAAAAACAACACTTTTTTATTCCATTTTTTCCATAAGACCACTGCATCATTAATTTCTTGTGTAATTAATTTCTAATCAATATTTTCATGATTATATAGCCTCATGATTTATCTGTTCCCACTGTTCAAACCCTCTTTTGAAGAAGAAATTCATTCTCCCTGGTGCAACACCAAGGGACTCATTAGTGTATTTGCAGCTTGATAAATATTACAATTAAAAAATTTTCAAACATTCCTTTGAGATGTGGTGTCATTATCCTTCTTGCCCTAAAGTAGAAATGGAGACAGTGAGATAAAAGTATCCATTGATTTTGGGACTCCTGGGACTTGGTTTTACAGAGTATTTAACATTTTGCAATGATTTCTTTGTTTGGAGGAAAATTTCTGTTAATTTCCATTCAATGCTCAAAATTTCTGCAACTCAGACCCTGGATTTTAAGACAGTCACACCAAGTTTAACAAGACAATTATCATGGGATTAATCTTAGCTAACTTTAGCTATTCTAAAGTTTAGACAAGTAATTTATGCTGTTCTCCTCGGCTTTTTCAGTAATCAGCAAAGAAGGTCAGACTTCTCCACAAGGCAATTAATTCTGTCTTAAAATGAATGTGTAAAACAGAGTGGAGGAATTTCCTTTTTGAAAATTTGCTGCCTTCACTGGTGACTTCTTTAGTTTTTAGACAGCTATATTTATATGAGAACAATCCTGGGTCTTACTGACCATCTGCAAGAACTTAATGTCACAGAGGATGAATCTGTGGCAGGGCCATGGGAAGAATTCAGTTCTTGCAGATCTATATTGGGTTCAAAACTAAGAAACCATCTTTCTTCTTTCTTCAAACACTTGTGTCATTCAGCATAAGTCTTCCAACTGCTCCAACAAATAAATTCTCCTTTCCTACATAATTCTCCTTAATTGTTCACCTCAAAGATATATCATGTTAATTGAAAGAAGCAGGTAACCTACACTGACAGGTAACTTGTTGTGTAATTAAATATTATGTATATGCAAAGGACAATAAACCTTGTCATACCTTACTTTTGGAATTTCTTATTTCTTAACTAATTTATTCCTTTTTTCAAAAAAGAAACTTAAAAAAAAAGTCTTCATGTGGCAACCACATGGTCTCTCACCTGGACAAATTTTTTTTATACCCACTGAAAAAAACCTGCTACTTGAATGGTCAGACAAATCGACGGATGAGTTGAGATTAGTAGGATGTGACCCTTGTACATGGATCAGCACTGAAAGACAGAGATACCCACTTCATATGTGCATTTCACAAATATTTGTTGACTGGTGGTAGTGGAATGGTAATGCACAGGAATTTTATTATGTTCTGCAGTTTTTAAATAGAGGCTTCACTGGACAGTGACGCTGTTCCTCATTCGCCCTCCCCTCCAAGTATGGGCTTCCTGACTTATCCCCTCTGTTCTGTCTCACTGGTGGACTGGTCTTTACTCCAGGGTTTCATTTTTTATCCACGTGTATTTTAAGCTCTTGATCTGTCTCAAAAGCACTATGGAGGAAAACAGATCTTAGGGTTTATTTCAAATGTACAAAAACTACACATTTTTCCTCCTGTGCACCTTCATAGAACAGCCTAAAATTTTTTGCAGAAAAAAACAGGATGAGGTAGATACCAAATATAGGGAAAGCAGTAGATGTGGTCTATCTTGATTTCAGAAAAGCATTTGACACCGTCTCCCACAGTATCCTTGCAGCTAAACTGAGGAAGTGCGATCTGGATGATTGGGTGGTGAGATGGATTGTGAACTGGCTGGAGAAAAGAAGCCAGAGAGTTGTGGTGAATGGGATGGAGTCTAGTTGGAGGCCTGTATCTAGTGGAGT
>VZTO01016344.1:3383-27278 GCA_013400615.1 Syrrhaptes paradoxus | reverse complement strand
GCAGCCCCTGTGCAGGAAAGTATGAATAACACTTTTGTTTATTGACTGATACAGAATGGAGGCATATTTCCCTGCAAAAGATTTATGATCCATGAACCCATTACATTTGGATTGCAGATAGCACATTAGTTTGGGATTTGTCTCATTCAGAAAGCATTGACAATGGCGATTCATCACAATAATTTCACTAAAGGATCTCAGCAATGTTTCATGCCAGTAGCAGGTGCTCAATTTCCATCCATTAAGAGAGTCATATGAATGGAGACATTGCAATAAAAGTGTAAGCATTGTTATTTATTTAGGATGAGGGAAAAATGTACATGACAGAGACACTTATTGCTTTGTTTGCTTGTGAAGTTGGACTTTTGCTAGGAAAAATCTTTTCAAGCTGTTAAAATTCATGAATTTGGCAGATATCAGACCTTCAAGGGTCTATATTGTTCCTTATAATGGAAAGATGAATTCATCTTCCACGTTCCGGCCCATCATGATCCCTCAGAGGACTTGAGTATGACCTTTAATGGAAAGCAATGTGGAAATTCTGTAGACATTGATCCAAACTGTCAAAAGGGAAGCNACCAAGGAGAGGTCTGTGCTGTTTGAACCACCCACAGTCCAGAACACTATGAGGAGAGACCATGACAGATGCAAGTCCAGCTGAAACACTGAGACCATCAGTGAAAGCTGTGACACAAGTGACAAACGTAGAGTACCAGAAGCACCTCCACTTCTTTTTAATTTTTGGGCAGAAAATCCTTTGGCTTTTTATTTAAGACACAAAAAAAAATATTTTTTTTAATTCCCTTATTTCCCTTGCTATTCATTGGAAAAAACCCCAACATTTCATTTGTGTTCTGTTCATTGACAGACAGACACTATTTGTCAACACTATCTGTAGTAATTTTTTAATAAGGAGCTAGTTATATTATTATAATGGCTGCCAACAGTCCATTTAATGACAGCAGATGCTTGATATTATGCAGCCACACGGTCTGCAAGCAAAGGAAAGGAAACTGAGCACACATCTTGGTAGAGTTCTGCAGTTGTTAGCTTGCACATGTGTCCACATCTTCATAATACATCACTCGGTTTAACTTCTGCCTGTCCACCGAGTTTGCCTCCACATCTCATAAACTTGTTTTACTGTAGCTCTAAGTCACTGCTACTATGGAGCAAGACAGGTAGTGCTGCGTCGTAAATCCCATCCAAGAGCACATCTGCCCTTATATTTCCTACTCACAAAAGCTTCTGGAGGAGGAAATACAGTCTCCCAGACACAGCATTACTGTCCTGAACAGGAACTGTTTGGATTGTCAACTGGATTGTCAACTGAAATGTAAATGAAAATTTAATTTGGGCAGAAAATTAAGAAACTGGAGTGGCAACTGAAGCAGTATTATCAAAATGGGGAAGAACTTAATGCAAAACTAAAATGAGAAATGCATCTGGTTATCTTACTTTTTTACTGGAATCGATGCCCTCCACTCAGCAAAATACTCAAGCATCAGACATAGGGGATGTGCTCAGATGCTTGGGCATAGAGTTGGGTACCATTAATGCAGGGCCATAACATATTCATTTCCATTAACTGTGAATTATGATGAATGGATTATTCAACAAATTCAGCTGTATGTCTCTTCATACCTACCTGCATTTTAATTTACGTACACGTCATCTTCTTAAGAAAGCTTTAGTGAGCTCAGGTATGCCCTGCAGAAGGGCCAGTGGGTATTTCACAGAAGGCTCCTTCCCTGGAAATTAAGACAACCGTGTCTGACAATTGCATCACTAATTTGGCAGCATTATACCTGCTTTTAAAGCAACTTTATGCAGGTTACTTCCAAAATCTGTTCTGCAGACTTGCTGCATCAGTGTTGTTTTACATCATCTACCTGTGCAGTTAATTATCCTCTCCTAAGAATGGACTGTTCATTGTCTTTAATGACTTGCGTCTTATTTTCTGCCCTCTGAGAAGGTCAGTACTGTCTGTAGACACACCCTCCTGAGGACCCTCAGGACGCAGTATTGTGTCCCTACTACTCATAACCAAACAGATCCTCCATAGGTGCTTTCACAGCTCACAGATGTGCACAGCTGTGTTGCTTTGGATTCCCTTCACAAGCGTATTGGGATGTAGGACAGTTTTGTAGCTGGATTTTAAGGGGTTCGCACACAGAAGGAATAGATTTGCCTTCAGGTGAGTCACCTTAAATTAGTTTTTGCTCACAGCAGGTTATGATTAAAACAAATGCAAACAGCTCAACGCCAAACACAGCAGAGTTATAAAGCCTTAGAAGGTGCCAGAAAGGAAAAGAATGCATGCAGGTATTCATCTGTTCTTCCAGCGACACTCAAAGCTCCATCTCTTAGAGCCTGGCCCAGTGGACAGACCATTCAATATTTACAGACTTTGGGCTAACGAGACATTTCTTAAACATCTCAAGTCATAGGACAAGCAGAACCATTGGAGGAATCACAGGTGTGACCTCTCAGATCCAACATGCAGATTAAATGACTAAAGCAGCCTGAGAGAGACGCCAGAGGTGTCACATTTGTTGTAGGGATCCAAATATAGAGTACCACTCCTTCCCTGGCTGAAACAGTGGAACAGATGGCTTGTTGAGTTAGCAATAACTCTCCGTACTTCCAGCAGCTCTGCCCAGAAATAACTGAATAATATCGTATCACACTCTGAAGTGGGCATTGAAAAGCGTGCGCGTGTTCATAAGCACAGCTCATATTCCTGCGATTGTTCATTGTCCTGCTTGTTTGCCATTCACTCGGTTGGAATTTGTAGCGCTGAAGAATTCGGCTCTGAAGAGCTGTATCAATCTTGCCGAAGTGAAAAATTTCTCTAGTGTAAATGTCACCTTTTGGAAAGAAACCTGCAGAGTTTTCTGGCAGTACATCTTCTGCAGTATTAAGATAAGACACTAATTGTCATAAAACAAGCACTCTTCCACATAATGAGAGTCAGCAGCAATATTACCGACCACAGGGAGTAACAAAGTCAACTGGAAGAGAGCACTTTTTGAAAGCCAGGGTTCATTGTTTATCTTCAGGCAGAAAAATATTATGTTTATCTTCATGAGACCTAAAGGCAAGATACATAACTTCATCTTAGTGGCACAGTATACAGAGAGTTAGCCATGCTCTGGATTCATTCCTTCTGAAGGAATGTGCCAGACAAGATGAGTGGATCTCTCAGGGGCTGGCTCTGCATTTTTCCCTGTTGAACTTCATCAAGTTCATGCTGCTCCAACTCGTGTCCCCGCAATGTAGGCACATATGAAGGAAGGGCTGTGTAGCCTTGACAACACTGCTGGTCTAAGTTCCAAACCACGTTTGCATTGACTCCAGGCAAAGCTCCTGGCAAGCTGATCCCTATCCGTCAGAAAATGAGCTTTAAGTCATTAATAGTCTCCTAACATATAACTTGTAAAGTTGTGGCACTGTGTTTTCAGAAGGGTGTAAGCAAGGGCAGCAGTCTGGAGCCAGGAAAATACTAATTAATGTGTAAGTCAGAAGCGTTAGTGATGTAATACGAAGAAAAGAGGGGAAGCAACAGCTCTGGCCAGCCTTTAAGAATGATGACACAAAAGCTTCACGGACTACTTTGAGCAGTTTGAGTAAGACAGAGATCTGAGAAGAGTCTTCCAGGTATCCCTGTTGGCCAGGAAACACCTCTCCCAAATGCAGTAAGAGAGCAGGAAACCTAATTCAGTGCTNTTCCAGCGACACTCAAAGCTCCATCTCTTAGAGCCTGGCCCAGTGGACAGACCATTCAATATTTACAGACTTTGGGCTAACGAGACATTTCTTAAACATCTCAAGTCATAGGACAAGCAGAACCATTGGAGGAATCACAGGTGTGACCTCTCAGATCCAACATGCAGATTAAATGACTAAAGCAGCCTGAGAGAGACCCCAGAGGTGTCACATTTGTTGTAGGGATCCAAATATAGAGTACCACTCCTTCCCTGGCTGAAACAGTGGAACAGATGGCTTGTTGAGTTAGCAATAACTCTCCGTACTTCCAGCAGCTCTGCCCAGAAATAACTGAATAATATCGTATCACACTCTGAAGTGGGCATTGAAAAGCGTGCGCGTGTTCATAAGCACAGCTCATATTCCTGCGATTGTTCATTGTCCTGCTTGTTTGCCATTCACTCGGTTGGAATTTGTAGCGCTGAAGAATTCGGCTCTGAAGAGCTGTATCAATCTTGCCGAAGTGAAAAATTTCTCTAGTGTAAATGTCACCTTTTGGAAAGAAATCTGCAGAGTTTTCTGGCAGTACATCTTCTGCAGTATTAAGATAAGACACTAATTGTCATAAAACAAGCACTCTTCCACATAATGAGAGTCAGCAGCAATATTACCGACCACAGGGAGTAACAAAGTCAACTGGAAGAGAGCACTTTTTGAAAGCCAGGGTTCATTGTTTATCTTCAGGCAGAAAAATATTATGTTTATCTTCATGAGACCTAAAGGCAAGATACATAACTTCATCTTAGTGGCACAGTATACAGAGAGTTAGCCATGCTCTGGATTCATTCCTTCTGAAGGAATGTGCCAGACAAGATGAGTGGATCTCTCAGGGGCTGGCTCTGCATTTTTCCCTCTTGAACTTCATCAAGTTCATGCTGCTCCAACTCGTGTCCCCGCAATGTAGGCACATATGAAGGAAGGGCTGTGTAGCCTTGACAACACTGCTGGTCTAAGTTCCAAACCACGTTTGCATTGACTCCAGGCAAAGCTCCTGGCAAGCTGATCCCTATCCGTCAGAAAATGAGCTTTAAGTCATTAATAGTCTCCTAACATATAACTTGTAAAGTTGTGGCACTGTGTTTTCAGAAGGGTGTAAGCAAGGGCAGCAGTCTGGAGCCAGGAAAATACTAATTAATGTGTAAGTCAGAAGCGTTAGTGATGTAATACGAAGAAAAGAGGGGAAGCAACAGCTCTGGCCAGCCTTTAAGAATGATGACGCAAAAGCTTCACGGACTACTTTGAGCAGTTTGAGTAAGACAGAGATCTGAGAAGAGTCTTCCAGGTATCCCTGTTGGCCAGGAAACACCTCTCCCAAATGCAGTAAGAGAGCAGGAAACCTAATTCAGTGCTGAGGGTTCCCAGCAGGGGTGACAGTGACAAAAGGCAAGAGGTGGTTGTATATATGCCCCGTTCAGTCCTTTGTCCATGCACCTCTGTGCATATGTCCTCCCCATCTTCATCCTCCCTCGGTCTGTTTTATCCAGCAGTTGTTCTTGCCTGGATAAGTTCATAAGTCTGTCCTTTGCACGCTGTAATTGGGACTCTGAAATGTATTCCTTCAGAAACTTGGCTTTTGAACTTTTTTTGTTTGAGCTAGGAAAAATGTGTACTTTTAAGTAGGTCATTGAATTTCTTCAGAACCCAACTCCTTTGACAGAGGCTTGTTATTTTTCTGTGTGTGTTTCAACAGGAAAACACATGATTTCAGAGTCAGCTGGCATGTTTTTACTTACAAATGCGGAGTTTCCTCTTTTATGGCTTGTGGAGTTGAATATTGTTATAAATTGAGCTCCTAGATCTTTTGCTGTGCTGACACTTCTCTTCCCCTTGTACCACTCCCCTTTTCTCCTGTCCCAGTTTATTGCGACTATTTTTTCAGTTGGGAATTCCAGTATTTCACAAGCTTCTTCATCTTTCTCTTTACTGTCCTTTCCTTTGTAACCTCCTCCTCCTCCCATGTTTTTACCAGTCCCTTGATCATTCACCTTCTCTCTCTTTTTGCCAGGCTTCCCTATTCTCTTTCTTCATGTTCACAATTTCTGAGTACCTTAATTAAATCCTCTGCTTGAACAATTTATAAACAAGGCTCAGATGCTTCCTGCTTTTCAGAGAACACGTGCAACAGAGCTAGTGGAACCTGTCCATAAATTACTAATTTTTCTCCATGGGCATCCATCAATACTTCTACCATGTCAGTTTTGAACAGAGCATGGTCCAGCTCTCAGGTTTGCAGACATGGCAGCAGGACAGGCAAGACACTCTTCCCAAGTCCTGGCAAAAGGCGAAAGCCAAGATGGTGAAACACGACGTCAAGCTCTCACTCACCAGTATCCACCAAAACTGCTGTTTCTAATTGTCATGGTTCTTTTGCTGTGCTGTAGGCTCAGAGCAGATTTGATCTTGTCCCCTGCTCTGTCCTGGCACTCACCCTGCTCTCCCAGCCCGGTTTGATACGAGACTTGATGACAGTATGGCTGAACGTGGTTTATGGCTGGACACGCTAACAGAACCTGTAACAAATGCATCACTGGGAGAAACATCTCTCTGGCTAATGAAAATGGCAGATGTCCAGGCCCATCCTTTCAGCAATCTCAGCAGTTAACTTTGTCAGCCACAAGATGCTGAGCACAATAGCACTGTCTAGATTTACGTGCTGGAAATATATATTTGTCTTTTCTTCTGCTCATGTTCACATGTTTCTGCCAGGCAGAGAAAGCTTTAAAACCTAAATCTTTATGCAAACCCAAAGTGAAGAGAAAGAACGCCAGTGGTTACAGGGAACATGGGTTTGGTTTATCTTCAGAGAAAGGAGAAGCCTAAGGACTAAGGAGGACTCACTGGACAGATGCAGTTCTGTAGTACATCTGCCAGGGTAGATATCAGTCCAAAAGAAATCCTGTTTGTGACCTCCAAGACCACTCCATGGCAGGAATGGAAGGATGGTGAGAGAGGACAGTCAGAAGATTCACTTCAGGAGTGACACACTTGACCAAGGGAGCCACTGCTAGCCCACTAGAGAAAACGATCTTTACTCCTTTCTGTACATTTTTGTCCTTATTATGCACACTGCTGAGTTAAAAACAGCTCCTTGAGTTGGTCTGTGAAGTGTAACCATCCTATTTATGCACTAGAAGAGCCTTGCTCTGAATTTATAAAGAGGTTGGCTGCCTTCCAGACCACAGCAGGTCTGTGATCTCACAGTGCTCAGCCAGACTGATCATCAGCTCGGAGCAGTCCCCTTACAGCACTGCAGAGATGAGGTGCTGGTTAGAAAGTCCTGTCCGTGTGCTTCTCCATCCTTGTATGTTGCATGCTGTCTCATTGAGCATGGTTTGGACAAATTCTAACTATCTCCACACACTGCTCTGCCCCTCATCCTCTCCAGATGTGGGAAATCCTTAGTTGTCTTAGGGAAGAGGGAAAAAGGGAGACAAAATTATACACAGAAGAGAAAGCTAGACATGGACAACAACCTCTTTCCAGGCTGTGCAGAAAAAAGCATTAGCCTTAAAGCATAACATAAAAGTTGTGTTTAGAGAGTCAGCTCTCAGTGATCAAGCCTGTCCTGGTTTCAGCTGAGACAGAGTTAATCTTCTTCACAGTAGCCAGTGCAAGGCTATGTTCTGGATTTGTGCTGAGGAGGTGGTTGATAACAGACTGATGTTTAGAGCTGCTGCCAGAACAGTCAAGGACTTCTCTGCTTCTCTGCTGTGCCAGTGTCTGCAGGTGCAGGAGGAGATGGGAGGGAGCACAGTCCCAATTGCTAGCCCAGAATTTGATTCTAGGTTTAGGACTGAGACCCAAACTGGCCAACGGTCTATTCCATAACATGCACATCATGCCCAGTATAGATGAAGCTCTGTCCAGAAGTGCTCTCTCTTGCTCCAGGTTGTGTCAGTCTGGGTCGCCCCTCTCTCAGGGTCATCTCAGACTCTCAGACACTCAGGCTCTTATCTCCATTCTGGGATTGTGGTTTCAGGACTCTCCCTGCTCTGGGATTGTTAGCTGAGAATGGGCTGAGCCTTGGTCATCAGGTGGTGAGCAGTTGCACTGTGTAACACTCATTTGTATATTTGTATCTATTGTTATTATCATTATTTTCAATATTATTGTAATTTAGTTATTAAACTGTTCTCATCTCAACCCATGAGTCTCTTTTCCCTTCACCCCTTTAATTCTCTCCACCACCCCTGAGAGGGGAGGGAGGAGGGTGAGTGAGTGGCTGTGTGGTGTTTGACTGCCAGCCAGAGTCAAAACTACAACAGCACTCCTTTCCCTGTTTGCTTTTTCCCCTAAATATTGACCAACAGATGACACCACTGCTGTTCTGCCTTTAAACAAATGGGGAACAGACAAGCTGCTGCTGAAAGTCTCCAAACACAGAGTTATATCCCTCCCTTCCCTTCTGTGAATCCAGCCCAATATGTCAATTTGCTTTTCTTAATTGCTTTTTGTTTATTTCCTCAAATGGTTTTCCTTGTGAAACCTGTTGATGCTCTGTTTTAGGTTTTTGTAGAGTGCTTGTTTTCTCTATTTTAACCCATTCACACCACACCTCGTCCTGCAGCCTGCTGCAGAGACAGCAACATGGGCTACCACGGCTTCCTGGAGGGAAGACCGTCAGCACCACTCCCTCAGGTCCAGGAGGCTTGACTGAACGAGACTAAAAATCGACTGTCAAACTCAGACAATTTTGCTAGAGAGAATCAACTGGAAGACCAAGTGGTAGGACTTTTACACCGTTTCCTCAGGGAATAAGACAGACCATAACTTCCAAACCCAAGAGAAGATGGAGTTGGCTGTCCCATCACTTCCAAAAGCTGATCACAGCCCCTTAATGGCACAGCCCTGCGATGCCGTGGATGATGACTAAGGTCATCTTCACATCTTTCTTCCTCCCTGGGAGATGCAAGAGCAGGGAGAGGAGAGGAACACTCAAATGGTCACAGTGCTGAACTGTGACTTCTGCAAAGCCTTGAACCATGTCTGGTCTCACTCCCTGCTCCTTATCTGCTTAGCAGGAGTCAGGGGAGGCAGCTGGTGCAACAGCATTACAGATGTTTTTCTGGCAATACCTGGAGTGTAACTGAGCAAAACCCAAAGGTTTAATTTTGCAGGAGTTGATGGCTGTCGATCACGAGCACCGTTCCTTGTCACTTGATGACACAAGGGAAATCTTCTGCTTTCAAAACATACTAACTACTTGAGTGCCCATTACATGCTTGACTTGTTCCTCTGAAGAGTGCCTGGATGCACGAGAGAATACAGTATGTAACGAAAAGTCTCTTCTTCGTGTTAATCCTGATGAATTAAGCAACAGACAATATTGCAAGCAGTCCCTCCAGACTGAGTGATATTTGCATAAGAAAGAACAAGGGCTTCTTCATTAGTTATACATGGGTTTCGTATAATTGAAGTTTCATTTTGTTGTGAGCCCTAACAAAGCTTTAAAGTTAAAATACAAAGCCATTAAGGATGCTACTACTAATTAGCAACACACACCATTAATGGCCTGATCCTAGAAACTCTGAGGCCCACAAGTAATGAGATTTTAATGAGACGGTCCTCACAAATGAAATTATAAAGGGGCCTTTGGTTTTGCAGAATTGCACCTTAGAGAAGACTTTTGTAAGAAAAAATAGATTATTTAACAGCAGCAGTTTCTTAATCCAAAACCTTGGAGATACTCGGTTAGTAAAAACAAACAGAACTGAAAATCCTATTATGAATCAATTATAAAGACCTCAGTCCAGTAAATTTTACTTTGAAAAATGAAATTTGAAAAGAGAGACATTCTAAAGCACACAACCTTAGTCTTACCAATTGCTGCAATTTTATTTCTATTTTGTGGGAGTTTCCTGAAGACTTTGCCACATTCTTTTCAGGGAAGCCTTCTCCTCAAGCCCCGAACACCTGGATGAACAATCTAGTGGCACAACCTTCCCAACATCACAATATACTGACTAACTATTAAGGTCACTAAATTGAAACCTTTTCCCCATACTGACAATTTGTCTGTATCATAAGGCTTCCTGGTGAACTGCAGTTAGGTGGGAAAATGACAATGATGCAAAGCATTAGAATAAAGCTCACTTTTAAAATAATTATAAATTTACTTAATTACATTAAGATTTTTCACTGAATATTAAGTTAGCTGGAGGTGTCAGAGAGAAATACCCCAAACAGAAAAATAAAAAACAAGGATTGGACTCCAGGAGCATCTCTTTTGTCTTTCGTTGAGCAGCATAATTAAATTAAGTGGGACTGACTGAGTGTCAGCCACCTGCAGGAGTAATTCTCTAACTTCATTAATGCTATTGTGCCTGCAGAAGTCTTGGGGGTAATTTCTCTCAGAAGTGGTCTGACTAGAGTCTGGCGATGAGCTGGTGACGTGATATGAAAGCATTACACAGGGCAGCTGCTCCTCGAGCTGCTGTGCTCCCTGTGGCATCGCTCGGGTAGAGCTTTGGAGACGCACGGAACAAGGCACAAGAGGGGTGACGCAAGGGCTGGGGAAAGCAGGGAGTCGCTCACACGTACTGTCACCTAATGCCACACACCAGGCACTGGCCCCTGAATGGACCATGCGGCTCAAGAAAGCAGAAGATATTTCTGAAGAAAAACAAGGTGCAAACAGATCTGCAGAGGCATGGTGAAGTTCAGAAAAGATGCTGATAGTAGCCCCCCAGCCTTAAAATAACCAGTCTCTATAAGCTAAGGAAATATAAAGTGACAATAAGGTGATGTTGGGAGAGATCAGATCCTTTCTCTAATCCAGAGTGATGGCAACGCATTGTCCTGGTTTAATCCCCTCCTGGCGACTGCCAGGCTCTTTCAGCCCGTGTCCTGTCCCTGACAGAGACCAGCAGTGCTGGCCTGGGGACGGAGCATAGGGAACGCTGTGCTGTTTTAAACGGGCACCACAGCCTGAAACAGGATGTCAGAATAGAACTTACTGTCACAAAGTAATATTGTCCTTCAGCACCTTCCCACCTGCAATTCGGAGCCTTCCTCAGATGCAGTTGATGCCTGAATCTTCTCGGTTAATAAACCACAATGGACTTTTTTTTTTTTCCCATGCATTTGATCCTTTTATGCATCCATCCATTTGGCTCTTCAGAAATTTGCCCTCCTGTGGCAAGGAGCTCCATAGGTAACCATGCACTAAACATACATAATTTTTTCTTTTTCTTTGGTTTAAATTGCTCCCTGAGAGCTTCATTCTTCAGGTATCAGCTCTTTGAACCTCTGCCCACAACATACAACGAATGGGCAGCCTGTATGGTGTGCTCTTCATGTGTCCCTGTCCATCGGTGAACATAAGGCTGATGTCTCCACCATGACCCTAGATGCCTTAGTGCCCTGCCAGCTTATGATACGGTGGTTTCACAGCCACAGGCAACACTCAGCCCTCTCGAGCGCTGCAATAATACTGCAGAGTATTGCCGCTGTGTGACAAGGCTGGGATTAGAGCGGGGACAGGGAGATGCGATCCTGACTCTCCGCACAGCCCCGATGGCACATCTGACTCGGGTTTTGCAGAACATCCCATGGGGGACGGTTCAGATCCCTCAGCACTGTGCTGCACTGCAGGGGCACATATTTCACCTGAATTCTAAAGGTTACAACAGAGTTTATTTACAGTCTCCTGATTACAGCTCGGTATGTAAAGCAATAATCAATTGAGCACTGAAGACTTATGAAAGGACACATTAATAATTTTCCACTCAATTCTACCCCACTAATTGAAGATTTTTCACTGTGAAGTTCTGTCCCTTAACGTCCCATATGAAGTAATTTTTGTCCTTTAATTTTTACATTCACTTAAATGTAAATTTTAATTTATTTTCAATTTAAAATCATTTTGGCTTCTGGCTTTCCATTTAAATTAGAAACACTCTAAGGGCACGTGTTTATTTTTTTCTCTAAAAATGTCACCCGTTAATTTGATAAATATTTCTAAATGTGTTAAGCTGCAGAATAGTTATGAGAATGGCAAGTTAATTATTTCAAATTTCTAAGGAACATTTATTTTTAAATTCCTAATTGAACAGAATGCCCTGAACAGCAGTTTTATTTATTTTCCGCACAAGAACAATTTTCTTTCAATTTCCCAGATCTTTCCCATTCCCACATAAAGCAACACGTACCAAAGAAGGAAAAGTCAGTGTTCCAGTATGAATACTCCTGTACCACTGGAAATAATGGTGGTGTATCTACTAAACCTTAATGGCAGTTTGTTGTCTTTGCACCTCTTAGAATATGGGGTTCAGTGATATGATTTTTTTGGCAAAGGATGTCGATGGTGGAACGGGAAATCAAGTGTGCTTTTCAAAGAACCAGCTTAAAATCCACAGGGTCTCCCTTCTCCTAAACAGGTCTGGCACAGAGAGATTAATATTCCCTGGAGATTGACTTCACCTCTACAAGTTCCATCTTGAGCTGGCCACAGACGGGGCAGATGTACCTGTTAATTGCAGGCCAATATAAAGTCTCTATAACAGAACAATTATTTTTGTCTGTCCTCTTTCTGGTTTTGCTTCAGAAACAAAAAAAAATAATAATTTAAAAAATTAAAACCATTAACATAACAAAATCAGACCTCTGTTAATAAGCTAAGCACACTTTGGCTGCTCTGTCAGAGAGTCAAGTAATGAGCCCTCTCCTCTCTCCACTTTTTTGGTTTTTCAAACCCTTCCATTGATTTACAGCATCACTGTGGAAAGCAGTGCAGACCACTGGCCTCAAAATTAGGGTAAGCTAAAAGATTTATGTTTTCTTCTCACAGAAATTTAAAACTCATTTTAAAAGTTATGATGAGATACAATTCCCTAGATAAACTGAAGCATCATAAAACATTTTTTTCCAGTTAAAGCAGATTTCCAGAGTGTAAAAAATTTCTGGTTAGGCTTCAATTTAATTCTCTTTAGCTGCAGGGCCTCAACGTATAGCCTGTGGCAGTTCTCCATGTTTAGGACAGCATTATTAAAAGCATAATAAATCGAACAGTTTATATTATTTCAGACCAGTTACATTCTCCAGAAATTCTGTAGTGCTGTCAATGAATCAATGCTACAACTCTGCCCCAATCCTCTACTCTTCTATCCATTGCTCTCGTTATTTTCTCTAATGTGCCCTCCCTCTAAGGGCAGAGCAGTGACCCTGCCCAAAGGGTTGAGAAGCTGTAGCTCAGGGTCCTACTCATGGCTCCAGATGCATATTCAGCAAGAAGCCAAGAAAGCCATGAAGGTGCCAGAGACAACAGTCCAGCAGAGAGCCTAGAGGTCCACCCCCCTGCCATGGGCAGGGACACCCTCCACTAGCCCAGGTTGCTCAAAGCCTCATACAGCCTGGCCTTGAACCCCTCCAGGGATGGGGCATCCACAGCTTCTCTGGGCAGCCTGCCCCATGCTGTTATACGTGCCATTTTGCAACGTAAAGATGGGCAATAAATGCTAAAAACAGATGCCAAAGTGTCAGAGTGTTCCTGAGAAGTTTCTGGGGCAGGGTTTGTATCAGCTCCAGCCATGCTCAACAGAGAATTCTCTCTCAATACAGAAATATTGTTGTGGCAACAGTGTTCAGAATCTTCTTCAGAGGGCTTGCATGGCTTTTAAGTTTGACAAGACTGAGAAATGTTGTCCTAAATAATTCATATTTGTAGTGTAATACCAGGAGAAAGGAACAGCAAAGGATGCATGCAACATGTGCGTCTTCAATCACCCCATAGCCACAGCTCCTGCAACACGAATCTCAAATGATCTCCCCAACGCAATCTTCCCAACAGTGTAGATCCTGACACCCAACAGCTGAGCAGGACTGCTGAGCTCCTACAGCCCCAGGGGATGGGAAGGTGAGGATGCTCAGCACCACAGGGGATTTAGCCCAGACTCTCAGATGTTGCCATCTTTAAAGTAGTTGATGATGGAAGGCTGAGATTTATTGTCAGCTCTTCACCTTTCCTTGACATAACTGGGTTTGGAGGTTTCCCACTTCAGCTTTCATGCTCATCAGGCAAATGACAGTAATGACATTGCTAAGAACTGGAAAGGCATGATCCGGGTGTTTTACATGCTTATCATTCCCAAGATACTGCCACCAGAGAAAGTACAACAGACTGAGCTCACCTTAGCGAAGAGGAAAACACACAGCCTCAGCCAGCTCTCTTGCAGCTAGGCGTAGGGATGGCAGACATACTTGGAGAGATGCCAGAAGACGCAGAGAGGAGACAATCAATACAGACATTCAGTAATACCTTGAGTCCCAGGGAGAGTCTAGCTTGCATACAAAAAGTAGCCGCTGTAAAGAAGAGGCAATAACGCTGCCACAAGGATGTTGAGTGTCCCCCCTCTTAAGGAGCTCTTATCATTTGCTCACAATCACAAGAACCATGACTGTTGTTGGCCAGCCCACCAGCAATGGTGAAAGATCCAAAGTTCGTGCCCTGCTAGCTGACTACAATGCTACTGAAGACAAATAATAATTTATTCCATATTAAACCCCAGCTCATTATGTGATAAAATGCACATTTTAAAAAAATGCCATCAGAATGAAGTTTTCCCTTTGCTTTTTCTTGTAAGAATGACTAACTTAGTAAATTCCATCCACTACCCAAAGGGGACATAAGGGTCCTGAAGATCTGTGGCATACGGTTTAAAATAAGTAAGGTCAAGGTACAAACTCGTAGCAACAGTTGTAATTACTTCAAACATTCGGAGCATGTTCCTTGAGAGACCTGACACAGGGACAGACAGGGATGACCCTCCATAAAGGGTTGTGTAAAAAAATCCTATTAACCCTTTCCCCTTCACTAAGCTCTGTCCAGAGGAAACACTATAAACAAAGAAAAGAGACCTGTGGCCTGATGCATCCAATCAGATGTTAGGAGATATTTTGTTAACAAGTGTCAAAAACCAAAAAGAGAACTATTAGGACTGTTTAGCAGAGGGCGGTAGGTAGCGAAAGAGCACCAATCATGGCGTTACAATTTTTCTGCACAATTTGAGTGTGCAATATGTTCCAAAGAGACTTTTTCCCTCTCTTCCTCAGAAAGAGGCAATTCCCTCTCTTCCTCAGACCCACTATCAACCAAGAAATGTCAGAAAACACTAAAATAATCCTCAAAAGATCTGATTCTTAAGTGCCCTGTTGGTTGATTGTAAGTTTGCTCCAGAAAGAAAATTTGCAATGTCCTTTTCTGTTAAAAAGCAAGAAGATCTTGCAGAGCTAAGATCTGCTTCTGGGTTTCCTCTCTCAAAGACAAGATGTGTCTCATGCTCCAAAGGAATATGCTTTGTATACAGAAGAGGAAAGACGGTTTTTGGCACCCAGATTCACTGCTGATATTTTAATTGGTGGCTGTGTTAAGAAAACTCCCAAACACAGACTGTCAGATCCCAATATACAGACACCGCACCGCCCTCTGCTAGCAGTCGACAGATTTCCCATCCTAAGGAGAAGATGGCCAGTCAGCCTGAAGAGCTTGCATGCGATTTAATCATTGCTTTCCAGTCCTAGATGGTGGACCTGTGTCCTCCCAGAGATCCAGGGCTGTGATGGGAAGAAGCTGATCTGCACAAAGTTGGCTTAGAGCAAGAGATTTGCTCCCATCTTCCTACTCGCTTTGAACCGATGTACTACCTATGACAAGTTATATTAGAGGAGTGTTATAAGCAATGTAATTTATGTAAATAAAATCCATTATGCAAATATGTCTTCCTTACTGGCTGCTTAGAGTGTTATTCTTTTATAGTTAAGAAAAGCAGTCTCTCACTCTCCCATAGACAGGCTGGTTATGTTTATGTTCTGAAGTCAGCTGCTACACCACTTTGAAAGAGTAAAAATGCTCTCTCTCGTAAATCCTATGAAATATTTGCAATTTTGCTTCCTCTTCAAAATAAAATTATTTTCGGAAAAAAATTCCTTTGTTTAAATGTTAATTGTCTCCACAGCTCTGTTCTGACTGCAGTCACTGTGAATGATAAAAGGTATGCAGAAAATCCCGTGTATGCATTATACATTCGTTTCCAACAGGGAATCTGTTCTTTCATCACATTAATGCTAAACTGAATTATTCAATTAATTCAAACACCTCTCTGAGCTTCACTCCCCAATTCCTCTTTTGTAATATCAAGAGTCAAACCATCAATTGAGTGGATGCCTTTATCCGGCAGTTAGTTAAGTAGTGTATATAGTGTTTAATTGGACTTGTTAAGCATTTCCAAACCAGTTACACAGCAGCAGGTTTAAGTTTCTCTGTGTTCAACCCAACAGCTGAAAGAAAGAATTCAAATAGGGGCGGGGAGGGAGCGGGCACACAGAGGGAAGTGTGGCCCCTCGCTGCCGCACACCTTTCATCAGCTGGACGGTCACTAACATGCATCAGGGACTGGCAATAAAGTTCTGATCACTGGGCAATATAGGTCTTATTTTCATGAATGGAAACAATAACACACACCGAGAAGTGAAAGTCAAACCACTCTGTTCATATCGATAGCTGATAATGCGGTCAAGTGCCAAAATCTTTGTTCTTTGCTTTCAAGTAAATGTAAAAGCTCCGCACAGCTTTTTATAGAGCAGAGCCCAGCTCCCCAACACATCTGGGAGACGGAAAAGGCAGCGCCAACTCCTGCCGGAGCGAGGCCAACACGTGAGATTCAGTGATAGATGAATCATTGATGAAGAGGAAGAAATTTCCCACTGACTTAGCCTCCTGTCTGCCCTGGAGCTGGGTTTTCAAAGCTTCTCGACTCTGGCAACATGATCCAGCAGCAGTGGGAGTAACCAGGGCTGGGTAGTTCTGAGACAGACCCAACATATTGACCCATCAGACATTGCTCGTCTGCCCTCCAGGGAGCACAGCACAGCGCTTTCTGCAGGTCTCACCCGCTAATTGCCAAACGTTTCCTGCACATTGAGCAGCATCTATCAAATACAAATAAGTACAACCTCCAGTGCATTTTCAGAAAGGCATGTCTCATGAAAACTGCTTTCGTTCCATGTTGTTTACCATGGTTAACAGACAGTGTTAGTGTTCCGATCCTCTAATGCATTTGTTTCAATAAACAGACTACTAAAAAAAAAATCTTTAAATGCCTCTAGATCCATTAAGAAGGAAATAATGTTTCAAAATTGCCATAATTCTGATAGCAGATATTTTTTATTTGACATGTGATTGATTTAGTGACCTGCTGTTCTTACACACGTACATTTCTGTTCTTAAACTCCCTCTGCAACAACTTGGAGATAGACTCCAAAAGCTCTCAGAGAAGACAAATAGTGATATTACTCTTTGATCAGACACCAAAAGGAGATCAATAGCCCAGAGAGCAACATGTAGCGTGTTAAACAACATGCTCTACAATTAGCCCAAGGTACAAGATGACCTCCTCTGCAAACACCCGGTAACACTTTATGTCTCCTCTGCTATCTTGCCAGAATGAAAATCAATTGAGTGGGAGAACAGCAGGATGTCAGATCCCAGTGCAAGTGCTGGCACGCTCTGGCCTTCTGCGCATACCACTGCATCCCCATCCGAGCGCAACACCAAGAAATTCAAAACAGAGTTGCTTGAAAAGCTTTCCACTGCAACACTGCCTGGCACTGGTGGTTCTGCTCCGGGTACGTAATGATCTGTCTGTGCAGCTGAACCAGGGACTGACTGCCTGGAACACAGCTTCAGCTCAGGCAGTGGGAACACAGAGGCAGAGCCAGCTTGCAAATAAGCCTGGAGCTGATGGAAAACATGTACTGGCAATCCAAGCACAGGCTGAACTGGAGCTGGAAAGGCTGTAATTGAAAGCCACACTCAGTGCAGTGTCTGCTTTGCACTTGCTGGTTTGCATTGCTGGTGGATTGAGCTTTGGCAGGGCATGGTACCATGCTGCACAGAAGCCCAGCAGAGCATCTCTGCCCAGAGCATCTCTGACTGCTGGTACCCAAGTGCTGCCTGGCAGTGGGCTCACCCAGACATTTGTGTTGGGAAAAGCAAAAAACACAGTTGCAGTTATAGAAGATGGCCAATTCACAATAGAGCGAATTTGTGTGTCCACAGCTCAGGACACACACAAGGGGAAAAAAAAACGAGCTCATGGAAAAACAAATAATAAACAAGAAAAAAGCCTTACTGTGACACACTGTACCACAAGCCCCCAGCTACAATATAACCTAATTCTTGCTCTGAAATGTTTTGCCTACAGCATTCTCCATCTTCCAACCAACCTTATAACAGATAATAATAAATGTTCGGCTCCTTCTAGACCATATGTTGGAAACAAATACTGGAATATTGTTATTTCTTATAAAGGCCAGAGAGGGTGTTGTGACCCGTGAAGTGCTAAAATGACACTGGGGCGCCAGTGACAAATAACCCTCAGTGTGTTAATCAAGCCCATGTGCTTCTCAGTGGTGGTAAGTGAATTTAAGGTACAGACCGCCCTCTAGAGCGGGTCTGGAGGAAGATCAGACATGCAAAGTCCACATATCCTGCAAAACCACCACTATTCCCACCTGTATTACTGAGGAGCCAGGTTGTTATTTTTACATCTCTTTTGCCTCAGATTGATCAAATCAGCTTTTTCCACCTGCAGATCCAGCAAAGCACAGCCACCCTTTGGTAGGGACAATCGTTATACCCACAGTCTGGCCACCACTAGGTATCATTTCTGAGCCATCACCTGCCAAGCTGCAAGATAGTCTTAGTGCTGATTCTGGTGGCTACTCCCACCACATACAAGGCAACTGATTTTCCTCAATCCCGCCCCCAGCCTGGGAAAAAATATTCAGTGCCAGGGAAAAAAAAAATTGTCAGTCTGTTTGTGAAAATACAAGTCTCAAAGATACTTCGAAGATTTGAAAAAGAGAAATGAAGAAAACATTTTTTTTTTTCCCTGAAGACAGGCTTTCATTTTTTTGGCTCCCAAAAGAGCATTTAGGGTTTAACTTAGTAGCTTCAGTGTTAGTCTTCGTAAAGCTTCATTTTACAGACTCCTCCTGGGGATGCAGCGCTTCAGCTTCGTGTAGAGGGAGTGAGATCAGGGAATTCTCCCTACTTCACAGAAAATACAAACCACCCCCTTGACTTTGGTAGTGTTTTTTCCAAGACAGATTGGCTCACTCAGTGGCATCAGCAGGAGGTTTTGGCTGTGTCACCCTAACTGCCTGGGGCTGCCACAAGACCAGCAGCAAAGCCCACCGGTGAGACCCACTGGCAGTCCCCCTCTCTGCTTTCACTGGGACTCTGCCTTTATCTTGGTGCTAAACACAAGCATGGAACTCAGGTGGCTGAGACATCAGCCACAGCCGCACAAGCAAAGACCTGGAGGCAGCGGGAGCCCAAACTTTCAGCGGAGCCTGATGTCAGGACCCTGAAAGTACTGATGGGTCGGGTCAGTCCCTCCTGTGCCTCTGCCTACCCCCTGGTCATGTCTCATGAGCTCCACTGAAGCTCAGCCCTGGCCATTCCCCCTGTCTCTGCAATGTGCTGGATGAGGGGCCATCACCANCAAGCAAAGACCTGGAGGCAGCGGGAGCCCAAACTTTCAGCGGAGCCTGATGTCAGGACCCAGAAAGTACTGATGGGTCGGGTCAGTCTCTCCTGTGCCTCTGCCTACCCCCTGGTCATGGTCCCGTGAGCTCCACTGCAGCTCAACCCTGGACATTCCCTCCGTCTCCGCAATGTGCTGGGTGAGGGACCATCACCGGCTTGTTGCAGCCAAGCCTGGGGGGCCACGGACCCATTGGTGTGGACCCTGACCCACAGAAGCCTTCCTGCCTTGTCTCCAGGCTGGCCCTGTCACTATGGCCTTGCCTGAAGGACACTGGGCTGTGTCTTACCTGGCTTACCATCACTGGTCCCAGCCCTGGCTCACAGACTTGTGCTGCCAGCTCGGCCTGGACCTGCTCATCGTCACGGAGTTATCTCACGGTCTGGACACTTTACCGATGCTGGCTGCCATCCCCAGGATGACCCTACCCACCTGGCCTGGGCACTTGGTCCCTGCCTGGCAAGGTCCCTACCCTGCCAGTCACATTGTCCCCTGTGGCTTCTGGCTGCCTGGCCCTTCTGGAGCAGCCGGCCCCAGCTGCTCCTTGACAGTTGAGAAGTAATTGTAGGGTTTGTTTGGGGTTTTTTTTGTGCAAATAGGATCCAAAAGCTGATACTTTCTTGGATGATGATAGCAGAGTCTGAAATTCAGCCCAGTTTGGACTAAATGGCACGTCCTGGCTGTGACATGCAGACTCTGCAAATACCTCCAGCCCAAATTCTCCACTTTGTGACACTCGTTCGGTGTGAAGGGGCCTTTGGAGCAGCTGCCTGTGACAAAGCCACCTTTGTGCAGAGCAGACAGCATGCTGTGTGCCAAGAGGAACACACTTTGATCTACCTGCTCCGTGGGATGGCAGCGAATGTACCTTCGTATCACAGACCATTCTGATGGCACTCACTATCCAGAGCTCTGAAGGAGGCTCGCTGTAGCATCAAGCCAACCAAAGTATCTAAAAAGCCCCCAAAATCCTACCTCACCTTTCCCACTAGAAGAGCAAATTCTACTCAAATCCTCCAAGTTCACCTTGGGGTCAGCGACAGACCACACCTCAAGTAGAGAAGAGAGTGAACACATTAAATCTTCACTGTAATCAGCTGGACTGCATCATTTTACGCTGCTAACTTCATTACAGGTTTTTTTACATGGTAAGAATCAAGTCTGGGGTTTGCATATGTTGCAATAACCATCAACAAATATGGCATCCAACCAGTAGGTTTATTTTTCCCACACGAGACTGAAATTATCAGCTTTTAATTTACCTTTTACATTTTAAATTAATTTTAAATTGCATTCTAAACAAAGTCTAAAGTCCATTTCCATGCTCGTTTCTATCTCAACACAAATGTTGCTTGCATTGTTTACCCAATCTCAGCCCTGTAACCTAATTAGGGCTCTCTCACTCCGTGAAGCAAATGGAAATCTTAGGAGAGCAAACAAATCTGCAATCTAAACCTTGTAGTGAAAATTATAATTAAGAAAGGCAAGAAGAATTCTTCTTGACTTTCAGCTGTGAAGGCAGAGCATGCTACCGCAAAGCCACAGTCAGTGGGAACAGCTAAGCTTCCCACTTTTCTAGAAGACTGTTCCTTTCATCACCTAGCACGTGTGAAATACTCTCTTGCACAGTTGCGTATTATAACTTTACATGCCTCCAATCCTCTATTTCCCACTTGCAATTCACATTCTGTACGCATGCTCAGGGTATTATTACACAAGGAGGAGAAAAAAGGGCCCAAAGCAGGGTAGTTATAGAGAAAGAGGGGATTGTAATTCCTCTTACGTGGATCAACTATCCAGGAAATCAACGTGCAAAGGATGACAGGGGCATCAGGAACAAAAAAGCTCCTCTTATTTCCAAACAGATGTGCAGGATCTTCTCCTGTAATCATGCCTTTTTTTGGGAAAAGCTGGGCAGACAGTGGCAGGTCTCAGCAGGATGAAGGCAGGAGGTGTGTCATGGTTTTGATCCTGGCTGGCAGCAAACCAGCCGCTCATTCACTCTATCCCATCCTGGGGATGGAGGAGAGAATTAAAGGGGTAAAAGGAAAAGAAATAAGAACAATTTAATGAGTAAACTACAATAATATTGAAAATAATAATGACAACAATAATAGAGATATATACAAATATACAAATGGAGGAAACACAGTGCTACTGCTCACCACCTGATGACCAAGGCTCAGCCCATTCCCAGCTAACAATCCCAGGGCAGGGAGAGTCCTGGAACCACAATCCCAGAAAGGAGATAAGAGCCCAAGTGTCTGAGACCGAGACCACCCATCTTCCCACCTCAAACCATCATGTTGTACCTCAGTGGTGGTAGCATCTCTGAAAACTTTATTGCCCTACAAAGCAGCACTCAGCTTTTCTGCCTGATATCATCAGCAACGATAAAACAACCCTTTCTGATCATTTCTGCTTCTACATATGAACAATTGCTTAAAAAAAGAAAAACCTTTCTACAGTGATCTGGGGGATGAGATAGGGGAGACTTTTTTTCATCTCTAAAGAGTCCTGTGCAACTGTCCCTGATATGGATGCACCAGTAAGAAATAGAGGAGGCACAAGATTATCCAGCTGCAGGGAAAGGTGGGGGTTTCAGAGGTGGGAGGGAAACAGATGCATTCTAATCCATCATGTGTGTGGCTCCCTGGAACTGTGGGAGTGACATGCCATCTTGTGGACAGCTTTGATGTGTCAGGTTTCATTTGCAGAGAAGTTTTGATGCTTTGTACAGGGAGGGGGAAAAAAAAACAGAAATACAAGAGTGAAAGCAGAGTTGGCATCCAGCTGTGCACTTGAGTGAGGTATGCTGCAGGGCACAGTGATCACCAGCAGGTAGGGCAGCTTTCCTCCTGCTGCTTCCTTCTAAGAGGAAAAATAAGTTTTCTACAGAAAGGGAGGAGTCTTCAAGGAAAGACTTCACTCATTATAAGTTCCCAGCAAGAAATTAAATCACCTACATAACTACCCAACATCCATCAGGAATACAGGAAGAGCAAGAACTCCGTTGCCTCCTGGAAAAGTTACTCAGCTGTAGGTCCTTGTGTATACTTTCTGTCTCTCTAAATATATATTTAAAAAAGTATTTAAATTGTTCCTTTGTAAAATTTTCTTTTTCCTTTTTTTTTGGTCTGTGTTCTTTTTTAATTATTATTTTTATTTTACATCAGTCCAGCCACTACCAGGCTGAACAAAGCCTAGGAACAGTGAGAGATCTATTAGTTAGAAAACCAAAATACCACTTGTATTATTTGGACTATGTCTCCAACACCAGCACCAACTTTGGGAGCAGACCTGGCACACAAAGAAGACAGATCACTTAGGAATGGCAAAGAGTAGGCGAATAAAGAGTTATGGGAAAGTCCTCTCGGATCATAATAAATTTGGGCAGATCCATTTTATATTAATGACACAGAAACCTGTGCGATAATCAAAGTGCAATGTATATAGAGTCTTTGAATTTTTTTCTGACAATGAGGATTTGGTGGATGTGACAGACAGAGGAGTGAGATTTCAGGACACAGGGGACAGTGTCCTTGCTCCTGAAGACACTGTGTTCTGCCTCCAGATACACATCTCCTGCTGATTTCTTTTTTGCTTTTAGTTTATGTTACTAATAGTTAAACGTGTTCATTTGTCTCGTTTCACTTCAAATCATAGGCTTCAGGGCTGGAATGCACCATGCAAAAGGCTATCACAGAATCAAACATGATTATTTTAGTTATGGTTGATTCAGGGGCCAAAATAACAAATTTTTGCTAGAAATTTTTCCTTTATCCTTCCTGGTTTTTTTCTTCTTCAGCTATAAACTACAGCTTACAATACAGTTTGGAACAGATCCCCAAGTGTAAAATTCACCTAGCACAGTTCTTCCTGATTGACAAAATCTCTTCTGTATGCAACACGTAGCCTTAATTTTTACTACATGAGATAAAAGTTCTGAGCTAAATTTTCCAATTATTACCTGTCTAGTACAGCTGCAGCAGGATCATATCACATATTTGAGTTTCACCAGGGAAACATTTTTTTTCAAAAACTGTAATGATGTTGAATGCATTCCTATCACATCCTGACTAGCAGCTTATATGTTAAAAAGAAAAATTTTTAGGGCTCAATTCGTAAGAGCTGTGTGCTTCATTTACATTTTTCCATGCAGTTTACTTGGAGAAGTGCATAAATAATGTGTGCTCTTGAAGGAATGTATGAATTTTGGTGAGCCACTCACCTTCTTACCCAGTATACAGAGAGAGGCTTACCTGGAGATCCTGAGTCAGCGAGGGAGGTGTGGAAGCGCTGTCTTCCAAATAAAATTCACCAAGTAGAAGCAAGACCCATGTAACATAAAATTCCTACTTCAGATCTAATTTGTCCTTAATTACCTTAATTTTGACATCATAGGGCTGACTGTCCCTGCAGCCAAAGTCTCCAACAGCTAAAAGATTTAGGGACCTGAATACTGATGGGATTTAGGAAGTTATCTCTGCTAGGTGCCTGGAAATATCTGGATGCTCTCCTTATATAGTGAGCCTCAGTAGCGTTAAGATCACTAGAAAAAAAAAAATATTATTTTTTTTTT
>VZTO01016343.1:173862-235350 GCA_013400615.1 Syrrhaptes paradoxus | reverse complement strand
GACCAGACCCCGGCCCCTCCCGCTCCCGCCGCCGCCTCAGGCCAGGCCGCGCTGGGCCCCGCTGCTGGGCCAGGCCGGGCGCGGACAAACAGCGGCGCTGCGCATGCGCGAAGATGGGCGGGCCCGGGGGCGGAGTTGGCCCCCAGGGGCGGGGTAGGGCTTCCGCCGCGGGGCATGCCGGGATATGTAGTCCTGGCGCGGCTGGCGGCCACGGGGGCGGGGGCGTGGCGGTGGGAGCGGCGCGGGCGGGCGTGGGGACATGGGGGACACCGCTGTGTGCGCGAGGGAGGACTGCCATGGGGACGCGGACACGGGTGGGCTGGGCACGGGGCGGGACACGGGCCCCACGGGACAGGGGGACATGGTTGTGGGGACACAGACACAAGAGGACACAGGAATGGAGTGTGGGAGGGGTGTGGTACAGGGGACACGGGACTGTGGGGAAGGGGGAGCACAGTCCCGAGGGGATAAAGGAGATGGGGGACCCCGGGAGGGGCTGCATGCCTGCTGCCCCATAGCCCCTCCTGTGCAGCCTGTGGGTGTCTGCGAAACCAACGCCCTGCCTGCACCCCTGCCTGCACCCCTGCCTGCCCCCCTGCCTGCCCCCCTGCCTGCCCCCCTGCCTGCCCCCCTGCCTGCCCCCCTGCCTGCCCCCCTGCCTGCCCCCCTGCCTGCCCCCCTGCCTGCCCCCCTGCCTGCCCCCCTGCCTGCCCCCCTGCCTGCCCCCCTGCCTGCCCCCCTGCCTGCCCCCCTGCCTGCCCCCCTGCCTGCCCCCCTGCCTGCCCCCCTGCCTGCCCCCCTGCCTGCCCCCCTGCCTGCCCCCCTGCCTGCCCCCCTGCCTGCCCCCCTGCCTGCCCCCCTGCCTGCCCCCCTGCCTGCCCCCCTGCCTGCCCCCCTGCCTGCCCCCCTGCCTGCCCCCCTGCCTGCCCCCCTGCCTGCCCCCCTGCCTGCCCCCCTGCCTGCCCCCCTGCCTGCCCCCCTGCCTGCCCCCCTGCCTGCCCCCCTGCCTGCCCCCCTGCCTGCCCCCCTGCCTGCCTCCCTGCCTGCCTCCCTGCCTGCACCCCTGCCTGCAGCCCTGCCTGCCCCCCTGCCTCTATCCCTGTCCCTGCCCATGTCCTGCCTGCATCCTGCCAGTGTCCCTGTCCATCACCCTCAAGCAGAGGTGCCGGGAGGAGTGAAGGCAGCGCCCGAATGGCAGGAGCACCCCAATGTTGATGACCACGGCCGTGCGACCACCCCAGCAGTGCAGCACCCGGCGGGTTGAAGACCCTGGCAGTGCAACCACCCCGGCAGTGTGGCACCAGTGGGCTGATGACCCTGGTGGTGCGACCACCCCACTGTCCCCCCAGCCCTGCCCACATACCCGGCAATGACGCAGCCACCGCCTGTGAAGTGAAAATATGAACATTATTTAATAACTGAGTCTCTGTAATAAACCATTTGAAAATATTTTACAAGGAGTCACACGCACAATATCTTACAAATTGTCTTTTTGTTGGTTTTTGAAGTTTTCCAACTCTTCTGTACAAAAAACCAAAATGAAAACCCAAAGAAATTAAAAATAAATTAAAGAAAAATCAATTAAAAACCCAACGCCTTTGAATGAGCAGAGAGAAGCTTTCAGGTGGGGACGGGGCAAAACACAACCCCGGTGGGATGGGGGGCCTGGGGCCGCGCTGCCCCTTTGTCTCATTGGTTTTTAACTTAAAATAGACTATATATGTATATATTTATAGGTATGTATAGTGGTGGTTTTCTGGCAGAGCACCTAACTAGACTACAGAAGTACACACACTCCCGGTAACACAGAGCCATCTGTTCAAACACGGATCCCAGAGACAGTAACCAAACACACACTGAAAAAGCTACAAGCAGAATGACCATTAATTAACCCCAGCATTCATTAGCGCCTGGTGCCCTCCCCAGCCCCCCGGGGTGGCCGTGCCAGGGGAGCTCCCCCAGCCCTGGCTGATGGGGTGGCTCTGAGCGGGGTGTCCCGGGGGGGTGAGGGTCCCCGGGGGCTGCCCGCCTGGGTGGGGGCCCCCAGCGCTGCTGGGAGCAGTGGGGTGCACGGGGGGTGGATACAGCACCCCCTGCACTACAGCACCCAGGGGTGTCACGGCTGGGCACCCCCAGCCCCACGGCACCTCCCTTGGCCAGGGTGGTGGGGTGCAGTGGTGTGCTGGGGCTGAGCAGCCACTCCACCCGCCTCCTCAGCACCCAGCATTCTGGGTACCCCCACCCAAGCACCCCAGTGTGACCCCAGCACCTCGGGGTACCCTGCTGCAGGGGCACCTCCTGACCCCCATGCCGGGTGCCCCCAGCCAGGACCTCAGCAGCACCTGGGTTGCAGCCCCCCCACTGTGGCCAGACGGCAGCCCCCGCATTGGAGCCCCAAGGGATGGGAATGGGGGACCTGGCATGTCCCTGCTGGGGACATGTCGCACCTCCTGCGTGGGGACGTGCGGCACATCCCGCTGCAGGGTACGTGGCACTGCGCTCGGGGGGCACATGGCACACCCCGCTTGGGGACATGTGGCACATCCCCTTGGGGACAGGCAGCACATCCGGCTGGCAGCGCGGTTTCTTTGGCAGGGCTGCCGGGGCAAAGGCGGCTGGGGGGGGGCAGGATTTCACAGTGATCTGCAGAACGGAAAATAAACAAAATACATTTTTTTTCCCTCCTTTCCACCCCAGGATCTGTGCCCAAGAACACGGGAGCGGCTGAGCCCGGAGCAGGGACCAGGGCTCCATCCCACCCCGGTGTAGGCGATGGGTGACAGCTGCTGCCCCCCCCTCTGCCCCTGCCTGCACCCAGGGGAATGCTGGAGCTGCCATCCATCCACCCCACACACCCGGGGGGTCTGGGGGGGCCAGCTAGTACCCCCTGGAACAAATAATACTGACCCGCACAGTCAAGTCCAGTCCTTTTTTCTTTTTTTTTTTCCTTTTTCCCCCCACTTTTTTGTTTTTTTTTTGAAGTGTCCTCATTGTTGACAATAAACACCGCTGGTCTCCAGGCGAAAAATGTCGGAAACTTGATGTAGAAAGATCTGGTTTAAAATCTTCAGGCTAAAAAAATAGGCGAGGTGGATGGGGGGGTCGCGGGCGGAGGGCACCAACACCGCTTTCCGAGTCTGAGTGGCCGGGAGAGCGTGATGCGGGGGCACCGACCCGGTCCCTGCTGTGCCGGGGAGCCCCTGCCCGCACCTGACTCTTTGGCTGCGGCCAGTGGCGGGGTGGCATCACGGGGGTCCCCAAGGCGGTGGTGGGGGACATCGCTCCCGCTCCACCAGGCCAGGGAGGGGGATGGAGATGGAGCTTGAAAGAAAAGAGAGCTGGTGGGGGGCTGGGGGGGCTAAAGGCAGGCGGCTGGGGGCAGCAGGTGCCGGCTGGCGCTGGAGTAGAGGAGCAGCAGCTGCAGGGAGAGCAGGACCCCCAGGGAGGGGGCAAAGGAAGCCCCTCGGCCGCAGTCTGAGGTATCTTCCTGGAGGGGGCAAAGGGAGAGGGGCGGTGGGGCACCTCCCGCGGTGCCTCTGCACCTCAGGGGCACCCACCACCCTGGCTGGGGCACCCGCCCCACCCCTGCAGCCCTCCTGCGCCTCCTGCCCTGGGACCCTCCTGGGGAACAACCCATGGTGCTGCTCCCCCTGGGAACCCATGGCTCTGCCCCCCCTGGTGAGCCCCCCGTGGCATCGCTCTCCTAGGGATCCTTGTAGCTCTGATCCACCCAGGGGCACTCCAAGGCTCCCGATCCCCCTGGGTCCTCCTGTGGCTCTGCTCCCCCCCAGGCAGACACCCCACAGCATTGCTCCCCCAGGGTCACCCCACAGCTCTGCTCCTCCATGGGGGGGGCACCCACCCCTCCAATCCCCCCCAGGGGGGCACCTCATAGCTTTCCTCCCCTGGGGATCCCCCATGGCTCTGCTCCCCTCAGAGGTACCCACTGCCCCAGTCCCCCTCTACAGGGACACCCCCTGGCTCTGGTCCCCCCCGTTCCCCCCAAACCCCACGTACTGTTGCATTGTAGTCGAAGCAGATGTGGGGGCCTTTCCGGTAGCGGGGCCTGTCCACCAGCTCACACTGGTTGGGGTCCCTCGGGGGGGCTTCGCAGGTCAAGGAAACCACCGGGGACAGGGCAGTGGGAGCACATGGGGTGCCCCACGGCCACCCCCAGCCCCTCTGGCCACAGGCCAGCTCGCTCTGCTCCTGCAGCTCCTAGCCCCCCGTCCAGCCCCACAACCCCCACCAGTCCCCGCACCCTTCTGCCGCCGCACCCTGGGGGGACACAGCCGGGCCACCAAAGGATACCTCTTACCTCTGCCTGCAGCAGCTTGATGGACTCGCACTGGCTGCAGAGGGGCTTGTCAGCCACCACAAAGAGCACGTTGGTGTTGGCCAGCCTCTGTGCGTGGAAGAGCCTGGGGGCACAATGGCAGCGGGGACCTCGGTTACCCTGTACCCAGACCCCCCCTGGGCCTCACTGCCAGCCCTGCCAATGGGTGGCTCTAGGAAGGCTCAGCCAGGGGTTGTCTCTATCCCCATCCCCATCTCTGATCCCATCCCCATCTCCGATCCCATCCCCATCTCCATTCCCATCCCCATCTCCATCTCCAATCCCATCCCCATCCCTGTCCCCATCTCCACCTCCAATCCCATCCCCATCCCTGTCCCCATCTCCACCTCCAATCCCATCCCTGTCCCTGTACCTCTCTCCATCCCCAACCCCAATCCCATCTCTGTCCCATCCCTACCTCCACCTCCATCTCCACCTCCATTGACATTGCCATCCCTGTTCCCATCCCTGTTCCCATTCCCGTCCCCGTCCCTGTGCTGAAGGGCTGCCCAGGGAACCAGCACCAATGTTCTTTTAGGGCTCAGTCCCAGCTGGAGGAGCCCTGGGGACGTCACTGTCACCCCCCAGCCTATGGTGATGCCAACACTGTACTCTGTCCCCCCTGTCTGGGTACTGCAGCCATCCCGAGTGCTGCATGGCATCTCCCATCACCCCTGTGCCAGTGGCTGTATGGAGGTCCTGGCACAGGCAGCCTGGGGGGATGTCCCCAACCCTGCCCAGGTGGGGGAACAGGGGGGACAGACCCACCTGGAGCAGTTGCCGCAGTCGATGATGGCGTTGTAGGTGGCGTTGACGGTGCTGAAGTAGTACTGTGTCTGCTTCATGATGCAGCTCGTCTCCCTGGCCTCCATGCTGTCCCCTGCCACCTCCTCTGTGCCGGCACAGCACCGTGGGCCAGGGGACACGGACCCCCCACAATGTGTCCCCACACTGTCCCCTTGCCCACCCCCATCCCGGGGTTCCCCAGGGACTCACCCGTCTGGAACCAGCTGCTGTAGGTGAGGCCGTACAGGAACTGCTGGAAGAAGGACCTGGGGAAGGAGAGTGTGGCCACCTCAGCTGTCCCAGCCATGGGGGACGTGCCGTTGTCACCCCTCGACGGAAATGGCCCCCAGGAGGGGACGCGGAAGAACTCACCAGGCTGCGGCCGAGGTCCACCAGGCGAGGCTCAGGAGATCGGCCACAGTGGGCTGTGGGCAAAGTGGGGAACGGTGAGCCCCCGGGTCCCCATGCTGGGCACTGGGGACACACCTGCGGGTCCCCAAGCTCCCAGACCACCAGGAAGCCACTGTTCTGTGGGTGCTCACCACGAAGACGCCGCGGGGTGCAGCGCCCGTGTTGCTCTGGGCCTCGGGGGCACAGACAGACTGGAAGTCGTAGGACTCCTTGCGAGCGTAGAAGGAGTGGTTGTAGAGGGCGGACATCAGGTTGGCGTCCACCTCGCTGAAGAACTTGCCCACCTGGGATGGGGAGACTGAGTCTGCACCCAAAGGACACCTCGCTGGGGGGTATCCCCTGGCAGGGACTTGAGCGGGGCCATGTCACACCACAGGTGACACAAGCTCGGAGGTCTCAGCTCCCCACTGGAGCTGCCATGCGGGCATGGCTCACCTGGTACCAGTGGTCCTCCTGGTTGGAGAGCACCAGGAAGCCCCCGTCATCGATGAGGACACAGAGGAGGTCCTGGGGAAGGACAGCAGTGTCACCCACCCTTGGCTGTGCCCAGGGCAAGGCAGGATAGGCAGGGCGGGGGGTGACGGGCAGTTGGGCAGGGGGCTAGCACAGTGTCCCCAAGCCTGGGGGCTGCTCAGGAGCATCTTGGTGCTGGGAGCACCAGCGGCGGGTTCAGGGAAGGGGAATCACCACCCACCCTGAGGGGATTAACAGCCCCCTTGGAGGGGTCCATGGTGCAGTGGGCAATCCTGGGACTTTGTCCCTTCAAGTGGGGTTGGGGGCTGATCGAGCTGCAGGAGCGGCAAGGGCACAGGGTGGGCGTGCTTGCCCAGACATCCTCTACCCACCCTGCCACTGTCCCCGCTGCCCCCCTGGCCCACCACCTACCTTGTTGTTGGCCTCGCAGTCCATCTCACAGCTGGTTGAGGGGTCGCACTGTCAGCCGAACAAGACAGGTTAGCAGGACCATCCTCCCACCCAAAAGCTGTCCTCCAAGCCAGGAGGGGACAAGCAGGGTGGGGATGGGGACGAGTGCCCCAAGCAGGGTGACGGGTGGAGGTACAAGCCCAGCGGGGCTGTGGGCACCGTGTCATGGCAGCACTCTCCAGCCACGTCCCAAGCAGGCAGAGCTCACTCCCTGTCCCTGTTCCTGTCCTCCATCCCCATGCAGAGCCCCAGTGACATACCCGACGGGCACCCAGCTGGTCGCGGTCCGTCCGATTGCTTGCCAGCACTTTGAACTTCTCAGCCCAGGCCTCCAGGTCCAGCTTCACCCCCACCACTGGGGCAGGCAGTGGGGAGACAGGGTCAGCTCCAGCTCAGGGGGGCCGTTGGGGACCGCCCCAGCCTGGCGGTGGGCACCCAGCCCCCTGCCTACCTGCTGGCTTCAGCGTCTTGCCCCCAATGCTGAGCTCCACGGCAGTGCTCACCAGGATCCCAATGGTGTTGTTCTCCAGGTCCAGCCCCCGGTAGGCAGCTGCAGAGGGCAGCGGTGACATCAGGGGACATGTGGGGACAGCAGCAGCCTGGGCCAGCCCCCACCACCCCCAGCTGGCACCCACCGTCCCGGTAAGGCGGCTTGAAGATGTAGCCCTTGTTGTCCAGGCTCCGCCGATAGAAGCTGGCGTTGAAGGGCTCCGGTTCCTCCTCCCAGTCGTCTGCAGCTCTTGGGGGGAACAGCCACAGGCATGGCTGTCACTCAGCTCCGGTCCCAACAGAAATGGCCCCATGGGAGCTGGTGTGTCACCATGTGGGGCCCAACATGCACGCACCCCCCCAACACTCACTTGTTTGGGAAGACGCGGGTGATGCCGCCATCAGTGGCTGCAAAGACAGCCAGGAGGCTGTACCTGCAGGGAGAAGGGACGGGCATGCCGGGCATCAGCGGGGCTTTGCTTTGCCCCTGCCCCAGCCCCATAGCCCGTCTCAGCCCCCCGGTCCCCCTCTGTCCCCAGCCAGCGCTGCTCGTCCCTGGCCCCCTTGCCCCCACCTACGTGTTGAGGTCCTGGTCCTTCCAGACCCGCTCCACCAGCTGCTGCGTGATGCCCGTGTCCAGGATCAGGTTGTGCAGGAGGAAGTTGTCGCCTTGGGAGGAAGATTGAGAGGAGGAGGAGGAAGAGAAGGAGGTGAGAACCAGCCCTGTGGGGGCCACTTGTGCCCCCCTCACCCTCTCCCAGCATCAGCAGCCGCTCTGCAGTGGCTCTCGGGACCCCAGCCCCAGCACGCTTCACCCTCTTCCCCATCTCCCCCCTGTGTCCCCATCCCCTGCAAACCCCCCCAGCAGCCCTCCCCAGCTACTCACACTGCTTGGAGTCTGGGGTCACCTTTTCCATGAGGGCAATAAAGTTTTCCAGGAACTCGGTGTTGTTATCCGACAAGTCGAGATCTTTGCAATATTCTCTGGGGTTTGGGGGGGACAAGGTTTGGCGTTTGCAAGGATGGAAAAGGCAAGGTCAGTTCTCCCCCGGGGACGGCGGGGCAGGTGCCAGCTGCACTGCCAGCAGCCTGGCTTGCAGGGGACACCACAGCAGTGATGTGCCACCGCTCCCGCGAGTGTCACCCCCCTGGGGCGGGTGGCTGTGGGCATCCCTGCAGACTGCTGGCACCCAGCCCTCTGCCTGCAATGCCACCGCTCGGCTGTCATACCGGCCACCGAGTCTGTCCCTGCCACGGGCACCAAGGTGCCGTCACCTCTGCCAGGGACAAGTCTGATGGATCCCAGTTTGCCCAGAGTGGTACAACCCTGAGCCTGGCTCTCCCCATGCCAGTGGGGCTACTGGTGGGACTGGGTGTCTCTGTCACCGTACTTACCTGGGGGGCCAGCTGTGCCCCTCCTGCCCTGCCCCTGTGGCACCCAGGGAGCAGGAGCTCCGCTGCAGATGCCAGTGGGGGTCTGTCTTGAGACCCCTGTGGCTGCACCAGTGGCATTACGTGGGCACTTGGCAGCCGTGTCTGCACCCTTTGTGCAGATAGTTTGGTGCTGGGTGGGGGCCAGTCAGCAGAGGTGGGTGTTTCCCCACAGGCATCACTGGCCCCCAGCCCCTCCTGGGATGGGCACTGCAGGGGTGTCACATCCCTGTGCTGGTCTGGGATCACCCTGCATGCAGAGTCCCAGGTCTGGCGATGCTGGGGACAGCCTTCCCCCATTAGTCACCCTGAGGCTCTGACCAGATGGCATGGGTAATGCCACCCTCAGGTGTCCCCCAGCCTCAGCGGTGTGGCTGCAGGCAGCACCAGGGGGCTCAGGGCTCCCCCGGCTCATGTCCCCTCCACTGAGCTCCTGACTCTGCCAAATCCTCATTAAGAGGACTAACGCCAGAGCAGAGGGTGGCAGGGAGCGTGCCCACCGGGCAGCCAAAAAAGCTGGGGCACCCCGGCCAGCCTGTCCCAGCCCCCCACCCCTGCTCAGGGGGAGCAGCCCCCTAAATATCTCCATCGACACACACAGATACAGGGACTCATACACCCACGGGGGACAGGGGATATACGGTTTCTGAAAATTTCCAGTGGCCCGTGGGCACAGCAGCGCCGGCGGCAGATCATACAGTCGCCCTGGGTGCCAGGTGTCCCCCCCCGGCATGCGGCTCCTCCCTGTCACCCACCCACCCATGCCAGGCTGGCACCCACTGCAGGAAAGGTGCCCATGGAGCTGCTTTGGGGGGCACCGAAGGGCTCGTCCCCATTTTCTAAACCTGCTTTTCTCTCCGGCTGCACCAGCCACAGAGCCCCATGTGGAATACTGACCCCATCACTGGGGGGGGCGGTCAGGGGGTGGGCGAGGGCAGGGGGCAGACCCCTTCCTTGGGGCTGGGGCTCAGCTATTGCCTTGGTAGCTATTCCCTTGGCACATTTATAGGCCAAATTTTTAATACCAGGGGTTTTCTGTTTCTCATTAACGCTCTGCTTCAGTTCCCATGTTTCCCACACCTCACCCCCATTGCCTGGTGATGAAGCCCCACCCGAAAAGCCGGGGCTGCACAGTAACTGTGCTTTTTGGGCTGTTTTACCCAGAATTAGCAACAGTGAGCGGCCTGACCGGTGACCTGCTGGGTCCCCAAGAACTGCAACGATAAACATCTCCTAATGGGTTGTTCAGCTGTTACAACGATGCCCAAGCCATAGATGATTTGTTGGTCACGATAATTAAGGCTGGTAATGCTAATTAGGGCTGGTCAGAGGTTGCCAAGGGCTGTGGGAAGGGCAGGGTGCTAGCAGAGCTGGGGGGCTCCCCAAACACCCTGCCCAGGGATGGCCCTTCGTCCCCGCTAGCTCACAAGACGGGGTGGGATGTCTGGGGGCTGCACATGTCCCTGGTCAAAGGGTGTGAACGTGGCTTGCTGTAGCCAGCAGCCTCCCCAAACCCCCTGGGCACCCCGAATCTGAGCCGAAACCCCCCCTTCCTTCTCCTCACCCCCCCTGCAGCCAGCGTGACTGTATGATGCCACCGCTGGCCCCTTGCTCGGCGGGCAGGGGGACTTTCAGAAACTATACCTATATATGCACGCGCAGAGATGGGGCTGTACCGGGTGCATATATACTGTGCTGGATGCGACTGGGCGGCGGAGCGGGGCCGGGGGTCCGGCGGCAGCCCCCCCTCAGCTGAGGGGGCACACAACACACACAGCGACAGGGGACAGGCACGATGAGGTGGGGAAGGGGGGCGATGGGGGGGTCGGCAGCGGGGCCGGAGCAGATGCACACCTCGGCGAGCGCACACGCAAAGCTACCTGGGAGCAATGAACACATGTCCCTCGGACTCAAAGCTGTTGGGCAGCAGGTATTCAAAATCTGCAACAGAAAGGGAAGGTTATCTGGCGGGGAGGGGGGGACGGGGACGCCGGGGGGGCCAGGAGGGAGAGAGACGGACAGAGAGAGAGGGAGGGAATAAAAATAAAAAAAAGTATTTGCTGCTCTTGGTAACAAGAGAGGAAGGAAAAGGCCGTTGTGCTGTCGCTGGCACCGCGCGGGAGGAAGGCGATAGCCAAATCGGGAGAGGTTTGCCCATCTCGGCTCAAATTTGCTCGGTCGCGGGCTGCAGGCGGTTACATACGTGCGGCCGGTGGCGTGTACGCAGGGACACACAGAGACACACACACATATATATATGTGCACACATGTATATATATGCATGTTGGGGAGGGCGTGGGGGCGTCTCTCTCTCGGGGAGGGGTGGTCAGGGGGTGGGTGAGGGCAGGGAACTGCATGCTGAGCTCCTGGCCGGAGCAGGATCACCAGAACACTTGGCTGTNAATATAAAAAAAAAATAAAAAAAAAAAAAAAAAAAAAAGAAAGAGTTTTCAGGCATTGACATGGCCAAAGGGGAACCTTGCCAAGGACAGTCCAACCAGAGGCTGCCTGCCCCGCAAAGCCCCGTGCAACATGCTGCTGGTGGCCCCCTCCCTCCCTGGGCGGTGGGACCCCAGCAGGGATGGGGGCCACGCTCGCCCGCCAGCCTGGTGCCTCGCTCTGCTTTAAGGGGGGGTCACAGCTGCTGGCAAGGTTTGGGGTGCCTCTGGCAGACCCCTCAGCAGAGGGACAGTGGATGTGGGGTTCAGCTGGCGGGGATAAGCTGGGTTTGGGGGTGCATGGGGGGATGCTACAGGATATCCCATGGCCGCTGGCCCCCCCCCAGCAGGCACCGCCACCCCCTCACCCTCCTGCTGGCCCTGGTACATTGCAGGGCACAGCCAGAGGTTGGACTGTTGCTCTCTGAGGGCTGTAGGCAGGGGCTGGGTACAGGGTGATGAGAGGAAGAGGAGGAGGAGGAAGAGGAAGAGGAGAGGAGTACAAAACACTCATACTTGGTCCATCAGCATTGCCATCGCAGGGGCGCTGGGAGGAGGCAACTCAAAGCTGATAGAACAGGGCTGAGGGTGACACTTCCACCTCCCTGCTGTCCTGCCCCTGGCGCTGTCCCCTCTGCCCTCGCCTGCGCTGCCGTGCCCCCTGCCGCCATCTCCCTGCCCATGCCAGGAGACGGAGCAGGAGGGAGAGGGGTGGAGGGTCTCCTGGGGACCATGCATGCCAGGGTGTCCCCTCCCCACCCCATGGGACCCCTCCTGCTCCGTCAAGCAGCTGGGCATCACACAGACCTGGGCCAAATCCTGTCCTGGGTGGCATGGGAAACATTGCAGGGGGGGTACCAGCACCAGCACCCACCCGTGTGCCTCACGGAGACTTTGGGCTCAAATGCAGCTGCTCCCGGGGGGCATGGATAGCGCCGGGATGCTGGGGCTGCCGGGGGCTTCATGCCATGCTGGGCCCTGGGGCAGCAGGGACGGCCACCGAGCAGCTGTGGGGGCAGGCAGCGTGGTGCCCCAGAGCGTGGCCACCCTGCGTCCCCATGGGGCCAGGCACGCCGTCCCCCATGCAGCAGGGTGGCATCACCTCGGGGTGGTGGCGTCATCCTGGGGTGGTCCCATCCCCACCTCCATTGAGGGTTTCTGCTTGGGGGGCTTCCCCAAAAATGCCTGTACCAGAGGTCCCCCCCCACCTTCCATCTCCGCCACCTTTGGGCATCCACCCTGCAGCCCCCTGTCCCTGTACAGCCCCCCCGTCCCTGCACAGCCCTATCCTGTTCAGGTTGAGTTGTCTTGGGGAGGGAGGAAGCGGAGGAGCGGGGACGGGGGGGTAGAAGGAGCTGGAGGAGGACGAGCCAGGGAAGAGGAGCAAGAAGAGGGCAGTGGTGGTGGGGGAGGAAGAGCGGGGTGTCAAACTAGCTACGAAAAACCTCGTGGATCGGAAAGTGTCATACGAGATCAGCTCTTGAAGGATATCAAACCAGGTTTGGGAGCGATGCACAGGGAGGGAGTGGGGGATTGTCGTGACAAAGCTCTCATGGACAGAACAAGACATGTTGCTTTCAAATAAGGGGGGAACTGGAGGAGAGGAGGAGGAGGAGGGAGGAAGGGCGAGTCGGTGGCGGTTTGCAGGTTCGGCGTGGCAAACGGGCAGGGAGATGGGCAAGCAGGGGGCTGGGAGGGACTGGACAAGGGGCGGGGACGGGGTGGTGAAGGTGAGTGGTCTGAGACTGAAAATACTTGCCCTTCATTTTGATGTTTGGTACTGTGTGAATCCACCATAGAGAGAAAGCAAGAAAAACAACAAACAAAAAAACAACAAACAAAAAAAAAAGGGGTTGGGTGGAAAGGGGGAAGGGGGGGCACAAACAATATTTTATTCAATCGCCGTTTGAATAAAAATATTGTGTATCATAATCATACTAAAAGGAAACCTCTTGCAAAAAACAACATGAAAAAAGAGAAAAAGAAAGGAAAAAAACCCAGTAATGAAAAGGAAAAGAAAAGGCCACGGTGAAATAAGAATTAAAAAAAAAAAGCAAAGATATAACTAGAGAAATATATAAATATATATATTCAACACTCGAAAGGAAAATGAGAGTCAGTAGCAAACAGTTGCAACAGTCTTGATATCGAAATGTCCTCACTGAGTCAGGGGGGCATGCATGGCACGGCGGGCAGAGCCGGGGAGGACGGGGGGTCCCCCCTCCCAGGGACAGGGACAGCCTGGCCACGTCCCCACAGGGACATGGTGGGGCTCCTGCCGATGGATGGAGGGGTGTCAGGGGCCAGATCTGGAGCTGGGCTGGGGTCCAGCCACCAGGGTGGCTGAGGGGGAGACGGGGGAAGAGGGGAAAGGGGGGATTCTCCCAGGAGGGAGGGGGTCCCTGGGAGCAGCGTGGACCTGCAGTGGGGAAAGGCTTGGGGGAGTCGGGGGGAGAGAGAAAGAGAGAGAAAGGGGGGGGCCAGGCTAACACACACATACACAGATCAATTCTGAACAAAATCGAAACCAACAGAAACTGAACTCATAAAAAGAAGAAGAAATGGCTTAAACCGAAACCAAAGAATTGTAAGAAACCAAAGGAAATTAAAGAGATCCATGCAAACTTCCCCAGGCTTGCAAATTAACGGGCTGCTCCAGCCTCATCCCTCGGCCCCAGGAGGTGAAGAGGCAGCGGCATAGCCCCTGCCTGCAGCCTGGGGTTTTGGGGTGCAAAGTGTAAGGACCAAACCCTGGCACCCCGGGGCACCCCAGGCAGGCAGCTCCTTTCCCTCTGTGTGTTCTCTACTTTTTTTTTTTTGTCCTCTCATAGCAACCCTTATCTCTTTTTGTAAGTTTTTCCTTCGTGTTTCTCCCCCCTGACAGCTGTGGGCCGGCGTAGGGGTGAGCGGGAGTGCGAGGGGACAGCGGGGAAAGCCGGGGGCTACTTACACTTCACTTGTAGGATCTGGTCGCTGAGGTTGGCCTGGATGTAGTAGGTGCTGTAGGGAGGCAGAACCAGCCCCAGGCTGCCGAGGGGGAGAACAGACATGTGGTGTCAGGCTTTACACCCACCCAGAGCCCTTGGCCGTCCCTCCGCCCCTGCCTGGCACCCCCCAACCCCGGCCAATGGCAGGGAGCAGCCTCGCTGCTTTCCCGCGCACCCTGTGTGTCCTTCTGCCCAGGGACTGCACCCACGCTGTCCCCAAAGCACCCAGGGTCATCCTGGGGCACCCAGGATTGTCCCAAAAGCAGCCAAGGTCATCTTGGTGGCACCCAGGATTGTCCCAAAAGCAGCCAGGGTCATCTTGGTGGCACCCAGAACTATCCTTGGAGCACCCAGGGCCATCCTGATGCAGCTCAGGGCCATCCTCAGAGCACTTAGGGTCATCCTGGGGCATGCAGGGCCATCCCCAGGGAACTCAGGATCATCCTGGATCAGGCAGGGCCACCGTGGTGCCACCAGGACCAGCCCCGAGCACAGGACGTGCCACGCCTTCCAGCCAGGGCTGAGACGGGTAGGACACACCTGCTTGGGAACCAGGGAGAGGCACGTGGAAAGGGGGACGTGACATCCCCATATGGGAGGAAGGTGGGAAGACACAGCCCTCCAATGAAGGGACAAAACCTTCCCAGTGAGGTGAGCCCGAAGAGAACCATCACACAGGCACCGGTGACTGGCGAGTCAGTCATGAGGGGATGCACTGGGCAGGGGTCTGGCACGCAGGGTGCAGGTCGGGGGTGGGACAGGAGGTGGCAGGAGGTGGTGTCAGGGCTGCTGGACCCAGGGGACACGCTGCTGAAGGGAGCCAGGCTCCTGGGTGCCAGCTGCAGTGGCTGGTGGCCTTTGGTGGCAGTGTTTGTGCCAGGGACAAACGAGCACTGCCGGATCCTGACCCTGATCAGATGTCACACCAGCACCGGAGCCACCAGGACCAGGACTTGCTCCCTGGGCCACCCCTCCAGCTAGTCCCATCCGCACCCAGCAGCTCAGACTAGGCACCCCAGCAAGCGTGGCAGAGGTGGTGGCACCCCAAACCACAGGTGCCAACAGGAGGGTGGTGGCTTTTCTCTGTTCAGTGCTGGTGACACCCTGTGCCGACAGTGTCCCAGAGGAACCCGGGGGGACACCCCTGCTGTGGTGCAGAGCCACAGGAATGCAGAGCTCCCAGCAGCACCTTTCACCCTACAGATCAACCTGAGACCCATGTCATTGTCCCCTTGATAGCGCTGCTTGGCTCTGGAGGGCTGCCACCGCGGGGACAGGACAGGAGCTGTGCGGGGCACTCCTGGCAGCGAGGGGACCATGCAGATCTGCACAGGACAAAGGCAGCACAAGCTGGACAGCCCAGATGTGGTGACACTGGGGTCTTTTTTACACGTCTGCTGGTCCCAAATGGTGCAAACTGGGCAATAAACGCAGTCCTCCCCCCCCCTCAGCCGTGCCTGTGCTGCAGGGGTACCACCGTCACCCACTCCCATGCCGGCAGACGCCTGTGCGAGCCCTGAGCTGTGCAGGCAGGCAGTGGCAGGGGTGTCCCCTGTTTGTCACCTCACCCACCAGCCCTGGGGACCATGGCCCGGCCCCGCAGTGCTGAACATCAGCGGGCAGCACTTTGGGAGTGCTCTCTAGAGCATCACGGGCTGTGTGCAATGATCCCACAGCATGTCTGCAACCTGCAGCCCATGGGACATGTTCCTGGTGGCCTTGGGGACCTCTGGAGCTGCAGGCATGAGACCACAGCCCTGCACTGGTGTGGGTTGGGCTGATACTGGGAAAATGGGGCGTACCGGCAGCACCACTCACCTGTAGTTGGTGCTTTTGATGGGGGCCCACGTGTAGGTCCTGAACACCTCGTCGATGTATTGCTGTGGGTCAGAGGGAGCCAGTCAGGCCTCTGCGGTGTTGGGACCCCGCTGGCACGGTGGCATGGGACCCTGGCTCTGAGCCCAGTGCTGGACATGGCCCCTCGCTCCCCGCCACCGGGGCTGGGCGCTCAGCATGGTGGCAATTTCGGCCGTGACCCCTTTCACCCGCAGCCTTACCTCGTCCAGGGACTTGATGAGGGTCTTGATGAACCTCTGCCCGTCGTTCCCATCAATCATGCTTCTCCGGATCTGGGGGACACGGAGGAGGCAGCTGAGGGCCACAGAGCCCATCCACGCACCCGCGGACCCCCCCACCAGGGTGACACCAGTGTGAGGGGTGAGCACCTGGGGGCTCTGGGGCAGGCAGGGAGGGAGGCTGGGGCGCAGGGGCAAGCAGAGCTGGGGTGGCACCCAGGGGACAGTCATCCAGCTCCCGTCCCTGCCATGTCCCCATGGAAGCTGTGCTGGGGCCCTTAGGATGAGGTGCATCCCAGGGCAGGCTGGAGGGGCTGGGAGCCCCTGGCAATCACAGACCGGGGGGGCCAGCCTGTACCCCAAAAGCTTCCCCCAAGTCTGCTCACCTCCTCCTTGTTCTCATCCTCCAGCTCAGCGTCCAGGAAGTCCAGTGTCACTGGCTCGCGGAAATTGATGATCTGCAGACAGAAAGGGAGAGCCAGGGAAGGGCTCAGGACTCCTGCAGCCACTGCTGAGCCCCGACAAACTCACCACGATTCCCACAATTAGCTCCCAACGACCCCGGGAAGCCATGTGTCCCCCAGGGCCTGGCTGGCCCCCGCCACTGCCGCCCTGATGGACCCCTCCTCACCTGGGGCTGCAGGTTGGGGTGCAGCAGGACGTAGCCATTCAGGTCGATGGCGAAGACGTAACCGTTCGCCCCCAGCTGTGGGAGGACAGGAGGAGGGGTGAGGCCAGCCAGGTGGCTCTGCGCCGTGCCATGCTGGTGCCATCACTCTGTCTTCTGCAGGCACAGCTTGCCTCTGCCTCCCCTCGGGGCTCAGCCTTTTCCACCCATCTCTTTCTATCCTCAGGTATCATGGATTAACAGCATCTCTCACCCCAGCTCTGGATTTTGCCTGCTGCCTTTCCTCAGACTGGTCAGGTTTGACCCCCTGCAAGGGTTTCCGCTCTGCTCTGGGTCCCAGAGCGTCACCCAGCCCTCACCCCTGCCCCCCTGCCCTGCCTGCCCCACAGCCTCTGCACCCAGTGCTGCTTGAGGAGTGTGGGGGGCAGCTCAGGGCTCCCACGCTGGGCTCGGGCAGCGGGGAGAAGGGATGAAGGGGAAAGGCTCCCCTCCAACCCCCACGCACATTGTATCGCGGCGTCAGCCTCTTGATGTCGTTGAGAGCCACGTCGATCCCCATCACGCCCAGGATGAGCTGGTTCTGGAAAGAAGCGCAAGGAGGTGGGTGGGTGGCAGCAGGGCTGTCACCAGCCACGGCGGTGACGGGGGAACAAGGGGATGGACCTCCTGGCCCTCTGGGGACATGTGGGTCACATCTGGACACTGCAGGGGCACAGGGTGGGATGTGCCAGCCTCCCAGTAGCCCTCCATGGGACACTGCATCCCCCAGGGACTTGCAGCTGCCAGCCGTCCCCATTACACGGGCAGAGCTGGCCAAGGACATTTTGGGTCCCAGGGATGGTGGTCACCCCTGGTCTCACCCCAGGGAGGGGGGCCAGAGCAGGCAGCACCCCAGGGATAACAGTCCCACCCTTGCAGCCATGCACCCAGCGTCAGGGCACCCTCCCCACCCTGCTGCAGCCCCACACGGGGGTCCTGGGTCAGCCAGGGTGGTGGGAGCTGCCGTCTCCTACCTTTCTGTCACTGCTGTCCTCCGTCAGATTGAACACCGGCAGTGTCCCCGTCACCACCAGCCCCAACCCCTGCACAGGCACAGGAAGGTGTCTGTCCCATAGCCCCCGCTGGACCCAGGACCCACAGCTGGGGATGGGCAGCAGAGGGGGGGTCACAACCCCAGCAAGGGAGAGGGGGGCATGTGCTCTGAGGGACCCTGGGGCCAGTGTCCCTGCCCGCATCCCAGGGGCAGGGGTCCTTACCAGCGCATCCTGGTAGACGTTGGTCCACTGGACCTGCTTGGCTCGGTTCCCGGCCAGAACCATGGGTCTGCCCAGCACGTCCAGGTACTCCTGCAGTGACACAGGGCAGGGAAAGCATGACACAGCAGCCAGATGCCTCCCTGCTCCAGCCTGGTGACAACCCGGTCCCCATGCATGCCCCAGGGATTATTAATATGGTGTTTGGTGCAGGCTGAGCAAGGGGAGGGGGCTTAGCAGCTGCCGAACCTGCGGGGACCTGCTCCAGCTGGGAACTGAAGGGGCTGTTGAGATGTGAACAAGGTGCTGCTCACCATCGATGCAAGCCCTGCCCCAGGGGGCTGCCCTGCTTGGGGACCCCCGGCACCTGCCCGCCACTGCACCTTGTGAGCACCCCATATGGAAAAGGGGCAGAAAAGGGGCAGGGGGACAGGGTGTGGGGCAGGGAGACGGGGTGCGGGGCAGGCACGGCTGGCTCTGCTGGGGCTGGCCCTGCCTGCACTCGCTCCCTGCCCGCGCTGGGCTCTGCTCTGCGCTGATTAACGCCTGATGTTTCATAATTAGTCACTCAAAAGGCAGCAGGTCCGTGGGGAGCTGCAGACGATGAATTATTTATTGCAATAGCGCGAGGCCCAGCCACGGGCTCGGCTCAGCTCCCCAGCTCGCTGCCACGCTTGCTGCCAGCCTTTGGGCTCTCTGCAGCAGGGCTGGGGCTGCCTGAGTGCCCCCCAGGCAGGGACCCCCCGGGAGGGCACCTCTGCCTGCAGCTGCCTGCCCACACCCTGCCGTACCTGCGTGTTGATGCGGATGGCGCCGATGGAGGGGATTTCGAAGTAGTAACCTTGGAAAAGAAAAAGGAAAGCGGCTGCAGAGCCGGCTGTGCCTGTCTGGCTGTCCTGCTGGCTGTCCTGCTGTCCAGCCCTCCCAGGCTGCAGCCAGCGCCTGGCCAGCAGCGGCACGCACTGGTGCCAGTCCCCACGCGAGGGGTGACCCCAGCACCCCCCCCGTCTCCCGGGGGTCACCTGGCCGGGTGCCAACCCACTCACCTTTGTTGGCACAGGCCATCCACTGCAGCGGGGTCACGTCGTAGTTGTGCTGCCCGACGGAGAAGGTGAAGACCCGCACCTGCGGCCGAGCACAGTGGTGAGGGCGTCTGCCGGGCACCCCGCTCTGCCACACTGGCTCCCGCCTAACGGCACCTCCCTGGGGACAGCGGGACATCGCCCTCTGCCACACAGGCTGCAGTGCCCATGGCTGAGGAAGGCTCCTGCAAACGCCGCCTGCGTGGGCAGCAAGAAGCCCCTCTCTCCCCACCCAGCCCTGGCCAGTCCTGTCCCCACTTGCCACCACTTCAGCCCAAGCCACCTACCCCGGTGGGACCGAGGGCCCTCGTGCTGGGGATCCCCCCACCCCACGAGTCTCCATGTCCTGGAGAGCTGGGTGGCAATGAGGACCCTCCTGCCGGCTCCTCTTCTGCCCACGAGCAGCCCTGTCCCCCCGCCCCCGAGGTGTGCTCCCCCAGCACAGGCTCTCGGGGGGCCTGCCAGCCCCAGCCCCCCGCAGCCCGTGGGGTGCCTGGCCCTGTGCCTCTCACACACCAAGGTGGGAGCTGGCTAGAGACAGCACCAGAGCATCAGCTGCCCCATTGCCAGGACAGGAGCAGGCTGTCTGGGAGAGGACAGTGACACGGCTCAAGGCAAATGAGGTGGAAGCCGGTGATGTGACAGAGCTGGAGCAACGGTGTCCCCGCCCCAGCAAGCGGCCCCAGCCCAGCGCAGGGCCACACAGCCCCTCACCGTCTTATTGGGCCAGTTGTACTTCTCAAACACATCCTGCACGCGGTCCTCGCCGCCGTCCGTGAACATCATGATCATCTTGTTGCAGTTGGCACGCGTGATGTTGGACTGCGGGCAGACAGATGGCAGCTGAGGCCAGACCCAGCGAAAGCGGCGCTGGGCAGGATGTGGCCAGGAGGGCTGGCCCCAGCCCATCTCCTTCCCTGGCCTGTGTTTTCGGGGTGAGGGTGAACGGGCAGGAGGAGGCACGCCGTCTGCTTGGAAATGACATTGTGGCTATCGCTGCTCGGCACCTAATAGCACCATTCATCTTGATTTCGCCGGCAGCACAGCATCCGTCGGGATCTGGCACCCCTGCCCTGCCCGGCTGACTTTTCATAACCCCCAGCAGCAGCTCCACCAAAGCCAGGGCTACAGTGTGCTGGGGGGGGGGGTGGGATGTCCCCCTGGCATTGCAAATGAGGGCAAGGATGTGCTGGCACACCCAAACCCCCGCGCGGGGCAGCAGCCAGGTGCCCAGAGCTTTCCCATTGTCCCCAGCACCCACAGACACGCTCTGCACCCCCTGCCCGCAGCCCGGCCCCAGCTCACGTTCTGCAGCTGGTCGAAGGCATACTCAAAGCCAGCCTTGTAGTCGGTTGTGCCCTTGGCCACCATCCCCTGCACATCCTCCTTGAAGACCTTCTTGTTCCGGATGTTGGCCTGCACCAGGTGCTTAAAGCACGACACCGGCTTCGCCTTCTCGTTGAACTGGGAGGTGAAAGGGAGGGGAGCGGGTCACAGAAAGGGGATGGGACCCACAGGCAGCCCCCGGTGGGCACGAACCACGCTCAGCTCCCGTGGGCAGGAGGTGGCCAGAGCATCCTGTGTCCCATGTCCTGGGCACAGCTGATGCTGAGACCAGGGCTCAGCTTGGGCCAAATGCAGCACGGAGCCGCCCAGCTCGGGTCCGGCAGTGGGTGCTGCCAGCGCAGGGCTCACCCGCACCCTCGTTTCTGCAGGACCCCTTGCAGAAGGGGGGCTTACGCATGCGGTGTGCTGTTCTGGGCCAAGCCGGCAGCAGGAGCAGGTGCTGTCGCTCGCTTACGGCTCCATTTGCTGGCGATAGCGCCCGTTCATTAGGGGAGCAGCCATCCAGCTAACGGAGCCAGGCCAGACACGTTAATTAGCACCAGCACACTCACAGCCAGACAGGGGAGGGCCAGCGTGGGCTGGGCGCCCAGCGATGCATGGATGTGGCAGCACGGCCACTGTGCTGCGTGAGGTCATGGGCTGGTGACATCATCGCCATGAGGGGGTATGATGTCACTGGCTGGTGACAGTCAGGAGGTGGCTGGTTGGGATTGCCCCAGGAGCATTGCAGAGCCCCGAACAGCCATTTCCTTCCTTATGTGCAGGTGGGGGGGGTTAAGAACAAAAAAAAAAAAAAGTCATTTTTGGCTCTTCAGGGCCCCTGGCCAGGTGGGTCTGGGGGCAAAGGGCTCTCGCTGTGGAGCTGGGAGCTGCCTGGGGGCACAGCCGTGCCACCCACCCTGTGTACTCACCGAGGCCACGTTGACGTAGTCATCGTCCGAGAGGGTGTCCAGCATCTCGTAGACTGAGGTTTTCATCAGCTTGAGGGTGAGCCCGCTCACGCTGCCACTCCTGCCAGGAGAGAGGGGTCCTGGGGGCTTGGGGATGTGGGGGGTCCCCGCCAGCACTGTCCCACGAGCTTCCCCACGGCCACCGACGGGACAGTGACACCCCAGGGAGCAGTGCCACCATCCTGGCCTGGCTCAGCATGGTCCCCACCCGTATACTCACACGTCCACAATGATGACCATGTCCTTTGGGGAGGACGCACCTTGGATGTACCTGTGGGGTGCAGAGAGGGGTCAGCGGGGTCACCTTGTTTTTGGAGGGACCCTGCAAAGCTCTGCCAGGGCACAGTGGCCAGGGAGCCACACCAAGAGAACCCGCACACCCACGGCTGCAGTGACCCTGCGGTGAGGAGGGGGGACAAGGCAGCGGCAGGCGAACAGAGGCGAGGATGCGGCATGGCACGGCTGACTGCCGACCCGCCGCTCGGTACCGTATCAGCCTAATGAGCTCTAAATGCTAAACTCTTCCATCATCGCCGGCCCTTTTCTGCGCACTGATTATGCTGACACACACATCCATATTAAGATGCTATTTACCCCCCTGGTAGCTTCAAAGGCCAGGCTGATTAGGTTATTTTTAGCTATGAGGAAGAAAAACAATAATACTACGTAAATCCTCCCCCCGAAAACGATTATGGAACCCTTCCTTGCACCTCAAAGCAAGCTGGTCCTACTCCCAGCCATGCCGTGCCATCCTGCACGGGACAGAGCCGGCATGGTGCTGAGCACCCCTCTCAGTGACAGCCAGGCACAGCCTAGCCTCATCCCACTGTCTGGGGCCTGATCCTGCCATGGCTCAAGTCCAAGGGAACCTCATTATGGGCTTGATCAGGATCAGGCCTGATGCAAATTAATTAGTGTGCTATTAGTATCAATTACTCACCACTGCTGGGGAGGGCTGGGGAAGGGGCAGGCTCTGATTGCTAATCCCAGGTCCTGATCTTCCCTAATTACAAGTGATTACCCGGGCAGGATGTGGGATGAGGGATGCTGGCACATGGGGCCCTCCAGGTGTGGGTACTGTGTGCTCCCCACACTCCCTGTCACGCTGGGGTGCAGGATGGGCACCTGGTGGGCTTCCTGCCAGCTGGTGAGGGCCGGGGGGCTTGGTGCCTGACCCCCTCCCCAAGGCTGGGCTGTTGGTGAGGCTCAGAGACTAGCAAAGATGCTGCTCGTAATGGGATGTAGCAGCGCATCCATCTCTGGCTGCCCCGCTCAGATGAACACCCCGGGCTCAGCAGGAGCAGGCTGTGGCTAATGGCACCGGTTAAGAACAAGGGAGGCAGGCGGGCGGTGCTGGTGGCCCCACCAAGGCTGTGGGCAGGACCCTGGCCCCTGCGAGGGCTGTGTGCCCCACTGGACCCTGGCACGAGGGTGGGAGATGACCCCAAAGGGGTGTCCCCAGGGGTGTGAACAAAGGGTGCTGCTGCTCCTCCATGGCTGGGTGGGAGAGCACGTGTCCAGCCTGGCCAGTGGGCAGGCAGCCAGGCTAGCTGGGCTCAGCAGCCACTAGACACAACTGCAGCCCCCCCCCTCAAACGGCCTGCCAGTCCCCCCTCTGCTGATAACCCACAGGGACGCCTCTGCAGAGAACAGTTAATAATGAATGTGGAGCAATCAAAGCCAATTAACCACAGCAGCAGGGCCATTAATTTTCTGACAAGGAGAGGGGGCAGCTCCTGGTGCGGGCAGGGGGACTGGCAAGAGTGCTCCCCCGTGATACAGGGAGACCCGTACCTGCTTTCCTCTCCATGCCCACAACTTTAGGCAGCAACCGTGGGCAGGACAGGGCCATAGTTCCCCCAGCCCCACGGGCCGTACGATAACCAGTGCAGCCGAGCCAGCACCTCCGCCTGGGCTCGAGGGATGGCTGCCTGCAGCCACCACTTAGCCACAGCCCGGCGCTGCCTGCCCGTTCCCCTCTCCATCCTCCCGGCTCACGGTTTCCAATGCTGGTTGTGTTTCCATTTGGATGGGAACGTTGTCCGGGAGCGAGCACTGGCAGCCGTGGCTGTGGGGGGAGCAGGGCGAGGGGTGGCTCGCCACGCTTGATCCATATCCAAGGATTTATCTCTCCATCCCACACTCTACCTTCCCAGAAGCCCAGAGCTGCGGCTCAGATGCCCCTGCGTGCGTTACTGTGTCCGTTTGCCAACGCCAACCATGTGTGAAATGAAAAGGGGAGGGAGCTGGCTGCTCCTGGCCAGGAAGGGCTGGCAAAGGGACCCCCCCTCCCCACCCGGCACCCCCTTACCAGGGCCGCCTGCGCACGTCGTAGAGGTCGATCTTATTGGGGGCTCTCCACGGGGTGGCTGCGGGGGGAAGGCAGACAGTGAGTGAGGTGGGGGTCACGGGGACACAGGGGACGGGGCTGAGGGATGCCCAGGTGCCAGTGGGGAGCACACCGAGGGGCTTTGGCACAGTATGGTTGCCAGTGCTGGAGGATGCTCGCCCGCATCTCATGGTGAGAAGGGCCCGGGCTGCCCTCGGCCAGGTCCCCCCACTGGCAACCCCTCCCCATGGTCCCTCGCCACGCACCGGGGTAGTAGCGGGTGACACCAGTGGCACTGCCGAAGACCTGCCAGAGCAGGGATGGATCCTCCTTCCTGTTCTCAATGAAGACGTCCTCCAGCGCCTGCGTCCAGTTCAGCTCGTTAAGGATGACAGTGGCTGCGGGAGACAGAGGGGGGGGTGGCAGGTGGGCACAGGGGACAAGTGGAGCTTGGAGCGGGATCGGGGGGATGGGGACTGCAGTGTCCCCACGATGCTGGCAGGGGGGAGAGGCCGTGTGTTCCCTCTGTCCCTGCCCACGGAGGAGCCCACAGGGTGCTTTGCAGACGCTCCCACGGCCCCCTCGCTCCCATGGGGCTCCAGCATCAGCCCGCTGTCCCTTGTCCCCAGAGAGCCACCCTCCAGGGCCACCTGGCTCTGGGGTACAGACAGCCACCACTGGGGACAGCCCACTTGCCATCTCATCCTCTTCCCAGCAAAACGTTCCACTCGTCTGCCACTGTCCCAGCCCCACTCCCTTGGGACAGCCACCACCTGTGACACCAAAGGGCTGTGTCCCCATGGGCGATGCAGAGCACCCCGGGCACCACTCTGCATTCCCACTGGCCCCTGCACCTGACGCAAAAGCAATTAAGATGCCAGCAAACAGCGGTTTTAAATTATTCAGCTATTAATACAAAAGATAAGCTGCCGGCAGCCCCAGCCTGTGATTAATCAAGGGGGGCTGGCGGGGCGTGCGGGGGCCGGCATGGCGGTGGGGGGGCTGGCACGGCATGGCATGGCACAGCAGGCACAGGGCCAGCTGCCTTGGGGACAGGGGAACCTCCCTGCACTTGCAGGACCCTTTGGGGCTCCCCAAATGCTGCAGGTGCCCCAAGCCCTGGGCAGGTGGGGGCATCCCCACGTGGCCACCAGCAGCCCATGACCTGGTGTGGAGGATCCAGCCCAGATGCTGCAGCAGGAGCGGGCAGCTGGCAGCACCCCCAGGCCAGGTACTGGTCCCTCCTGGGGGACCCTCAATGCATTTTTGGGGTGCAAGAGCTCCCAGGAGCAGCCCTTCTCCTTGGTGCTGGGCAGAACAACCCCTGCGGTGCTGCAGGGGGGCCAGCGTGTGTTTGAGGAGGATATTTAGCTCTCCTAATGCTTCCTCCCACACTTGTCCCTCCTCAAAACACTGTCATTGCCTGTTCAAGCCCACACTGCGTCCCCAAGGTGCTGGCGGGACGTGGGTGGGTTTCACCCAGGGTGAATCCCAGATCCCTCCATCCCAGCATCAGCACCGAAGAAGAGTTCTTCCCTCAGGCAGCCGTGCCTTCAAACCGGGATTTACTCCATCTGTATATTCTCAGTCATTTCTCAGCGCCGGGCCGCACAGAGTGCTGTTATCTGGGCACTCAGGATGATTTCTTGTTTGGCCCTGTCACAGGACGTGGTTTTTCCTGGGAGAAGGGGGTGTAAGCAGGATGCTGGGCTCCTTCCTGCCAGGAGCAGCCCCAGGCAGTGCCACCGACCCCAGCCAGGCACCGTGCTGGGCACTGACACGTCCCCAACAGCCCCAGCAGTGCCTGCACCCCTCGCCCGTTGGGCCCTGTTAGCCAGAGCAGGACTGTGCCGAATGCAGCCCCTATACCCTCCGTGCACACAAACACAGACCCTACAGCATCCCTGAGCACGAATGCAGCCCCTATAGCCTCCCTGAGCACAAACACAGCCCCTACAATGTCCCTGTGCACAGTGATGAGCTCATCGGACAGGAGGCTGTGTGGTTGGGACAGCTCTTGTCCCCCTCGGTTGAGGCCAGAGCTGCCAGCCCCCTTGGTGACATCCCCATCCCCTTCCCCATCTCATCCCTGTCCCCATCAGGGTGAGCCCAGCCCCGCCTCGCCAGCGAGCGATTGCAGATTTAATTAAAAATGGCACAGTAAATAAAACACATATAGGATGTAATTTGCGTGTGTAGCGAGGGGTGACGGCGGAGGGCGTCTCGCGGTGGTTTAATTAGCGTGCCAGGCAGCGATAGCGCCTCTCTGCTGGGTCCCACTGGGGAGATGCTCCGCGTCCGTGGCTCTGCGGGGACCAGCCGTGATTGCTGTTGTCCCCAGCAGGAGGGGGCACACAGGGGCCTGTGCCAGCACCCCAAACCCACTCTCCAGGGTGCAGTGGCTGAGCACCCTGCCATGCAACCTGGCTTTTTGTCACACCTGGGCATGGTCTGACCCCCTTCTCCCCCCAGGTCTCCCCACTGCCCCATCCCCTCTCCAGCATCCCTCTCAGAGCGGTTGTGGTCCCCAGAGTTCGTTAATCTCCCATTTGCTCTCATCCTATGGCCGAGCGGGGTGATTGATGTGGCCGCAGCAGGGCATCGGCCATGGCATCGGCTGGAGCGCAGGGGTGAGGAGTGATGAACATTTCATCCCGTGCAGCCCACCCCGCTCGCCTGCCCCCCGCTCGCATGATGTGCTTCAATAGCTGCTGGCCTGCGCTAGCTGGGTAATAAAACTAATTGCAAATTCCTAATCTACTGCTGCCACCACGGTGGAACCGTCACGCTGATGTGGGTCTGAGCACGGCCGTGCTGGTAACGAGCCCGTGTATTGGGAAAGTGCCGCTCGGGGCAGGAACGTGAGCCCAGGCCCCGTCACTACCGTGACCAGCTAGGACCCTTGGCAAGTGCCACTGAGACAAGGCGGTGTGGGGATGGTGGTTCCCCCGGCGGTGTGGGGATGGTGGTTTCCCCGGCGGTGTGGGGAGATGAGGGTTGCCCCCAGCAGCAGGGTCTGGGGCTGGGCGCAGGATGGGGCCTGTGGGTGCTGGAGGCTGATCTTCAGTTGGGAGCAGTCCCCAGCTTAGTGCAGAGCAGCCACTAGAGGGAAATGGAGACCGACTGTCACCATGTGCCACCGCAGCAGGGTTTGGCAGGAGAGAGCTCTGGAAGCTCAGGGACTGTGTTACTTCCCGGTGGGGACTGCAAGCTGGTGTGGCATGTCCTATCCCATCCATCCATCCATCCATCCATCCATCCATCCGTCCGTCCGTCCATCTGTCCATCCCTCCCTGCCCACTCCTGGGCTGGCCCACCAACCCGGTCCCCATTTCTGGGACAGCCCGTGCCCTCTGGCAGCTGTCCCATGGCCACAGGGCTGACACCCCCGGCACACTCCCAGCAGCAGGGGTGCCCCAGGGCAGCATTGCCACTGTCCTGCCATTGCCCTCGCTGCCTTCCTGCAGGACTCCAGCTGCTCTTCCTCCCTGTTCACAACCTCAACCCCAAGAGCCTGGAGCCAGCATGGGAGCATCCCTGCTTCACCATCTCCCGCTGCCAGCCCTGCCTCGCTCCCTGTGATGAGCAGGGCATTGACCTCTCTGAAACTGCTCCTGTACAGAGGTGCTCCATCCTCTGATCGAATCCAGAGCCCACTTTGAATCTCCTTGAGCTTTGCTGAGCTCTCCTCCGGAGAGGATCACAGCGAGGTGGGCACAGCTGAACGCTACCCTGAGCCACAATCACCATTTCTCCTTCGCTCTCCATCCCCTCCTAACAACCCCTAACCCCCCATTTGCCTCTTTGGCCCATGCTAAGATCTTGAGGGTCCCTGGGGAGGAACATGTTGTCACTTCTGTCCTGACACGGTGACTCTGTCCTTGTTCAGTGCCCACCTGGCTGGGCGCCAGCCTGCCCTGACACTGAGACCCCACAGGGGCACCATGGGGTGACGGTCCCCAGGGCTGTGGCACCCTGAGCAGGAGCAGTGGGGGCTGAGCCCACCCTGAGTGGAGTGGGTGAGGAGGGGCACTCACAGCCTTTGTAGATGTCCGTGGGGATCTGCACGGCAGCGTACGAATAGTTAACCTTGGTCTTGAAGTTGGCATCCTCGGTGAACTCCAGCTTCAAGAAGTTGGACTTCTCCCTCTCGATCTCCTCTCCATCGAGATCGTCCTGGGGAAGGAGCAGAGCACACAGAGTCACCCTGGGAACGCTGCCACCCAAAGCCCATTACCAAGTGTCCCCCAGGTCTCGTGCCGGATTTGTCCTGCAGCCCATGCCAGTGTCGGTGGCACAGGGGACGGGTGCTGGGGAGGGGAGTGCACACCGGTGAGTACCAGTTACCCTGCCTCTGTGGCTTTGGGAGCGTAGCAGGTATTAAATCAGACAAAAAAAAAAAAAAACCCAAACCAAAAAAAGTGCCTTGAAAATCAATTAGCAGCAAAAGGCAACTATCAAAGAATAAATTAAAACGGAGTGCAGCTTAGTGCTCTGTCAATAAGCAATGCAAACAATATTTAATTATGGTGGAGAGATGGTGAATTCCCCTCTGCCGGCACTGGAATGTGCTCCCTCGCCTTCCCAGCCCTCCTCTCCCTTCCCGGGCCCTGCTGCCAATGCAGCACCGGGGTAAAACCCCCGGCAAGGCAGGGCAGGACCAGCCGACGAGGGCAGGGCGACAGGGTCAGAGCAGAGGTGCAGGGCCACACGGGGCACTGGGAGAAAGGAGGTGGCCTCGCTATGGAGCTGGGGAAACTGCCTCCCCCATCCCACCGGGAGCAAAGGAACCGGGGAGGTGCTGGATCTAGCTGTCATGTCCCTGCCTCAAGCCCGGTGGCTGGGGAAGGCTGTTTGCAGCCGGCTGTGAGATGCTCAGGGTGGGGAGGAGGGGGATGCTGCAGCACCTGCCCTTTGTGTCCCCAGAGCCACATCCCCGCTGAAGAGGGGCTGAGGGCAGAGCTGCTGCCCACCCGTGTGCAGGGACGGGCAGCACAGGGGCTCAGCCATGCCAAGCTGGGGCACAGGACGGCTCCGGCTGCCTTCCCCGGGCCCTGGTGAAAGGGGCAGGAGCAGATCCAGCTGCCGAGGTGCCAGTGAGGGAGGAAATTCCCCTGGAGAAGCAGCTCAGTGCCTCTCCCTCTGTGCCCCTCCCAGCGCAGTGCCTATCTCGGAGCCCGCAGAAGGCGGCTGATTGCGGTGGCAGAGATCAGCCCCGCAGAAATGACAGCCGACGTGACTGGAAGCGCGAGCAGCTCCTGGCAGGGCTCGTGCCATGCCAAGGACAGGTGCCCCAGGGATGGCTCCACCGTCCCGCAGCAAAGCACCCTGGCACCAGCGGGGATAAGGGGCAGGGGACGGTCCCATCCTGCCGTCCTCGATGGCCCAACTCCAGCAGCTCTCACCAGCCAGGCTCCTCTCAACAAAACCCAGGGGATAAAAGATCAGAATTTCTCATGGGAAAAGCCAGATATTTAAAGGAAAATTATGTGTTTGGGAAATAAACTATAAAGCTTGGCCTCCTCCCCATTTCCCCTCTGCAGACAATGTGGAGAGATGCCACCTCCCCTGCCACCAGCTCCAGCCGGCCACCAAGGCAGTGACATTCCCCTGATATTGGGAGGGGTGGCCAAACCATTCGCCACAGCTTGGGAGAATAACAGGATTGATATGCGAGGTTTGGGCTTCAATTCCAGCCGATGGATTGCGAGTGTGAACATGCCGTTGATCCCAGCACGGGGGCTCCAGCCACCTGGAAAGATGCTGAACTCAATTACAGCCACAGGAACCACACAGGAGGCGGGCAGGGACCGTCCCCACCTCCCCTCAGCCATGTCACCAAGATCAAAATCCAGATGACGCTCTCAATTTCACGTAAATCAGAAAAAAGGCACAAACCAGACTGCTGGACCCCCCCCGCGATGCTGCAGCAGAGCCGAGACCCCAGCTGCGTGCCAGGCCACGGGCTATCTGGAGAGCGGATCTGCCCCGAGCCTGCCATCAACAGGGGCTCAGGTCTCAGGGAAAGCGGTTGCACACACAACAGTTCCCCCCTGCCAACCTCTCTGAGCACCAGACAGTGATTTAGAGGCACCTGCTGGAAACAGGCTTTAGACGGGATAACGCTGCAGCCCCGAGGGCATCTGCAGCACCAAAAACTCTGCTTTGACACTAAAACCTGTTTTTTTCCTGAGCTCTGGAGACATCTCCCTGTCCCTCCCAGTCTCAAAGCGCTGGGGCACCCTGCCCAGGTCCACCGCTGGGAAAATCCATCCCTCCCCGTTTCCCCCCTGCTGGCACAGTTATTCCCCACTTCACCGGAGCTGGAACCACTGTATATAATACCTGCTCCTCTGTTTATCGTTATTCCGCTATATCACCACTTCTGAGGGGCTAATTTGTATTCTGCCAGGTTCGGCGCTGTCTGGCTGCTCTCATTCATGTAGCCGTAAAGAGGCACACGTATAGATCTCGGAGACAAATATACAGCTATCTATACGTGGGACACTTCATGCATCACTGACACCTATATGGCAAACAGACCTGCGGAAAGAGCTGATGTTATCTGAGCTACGTTTATCCTTTATCCATAAATCTCCCAACCTCAACCGAGCTATTCCTGTTCAAGCCAGGCTGGATTCAGCCCCAAAATGGGGACATTCCCCCTGGATGAAGGCAGGCAAAGCCACCACCTGCCCAGGCAGGGATTGGGAGCATCTCGGTGCCAGGCTGGGGCTACAAGGAGCCACCTTGGGAAGGCTAGAGGAAGAAATGTCACATTAAATCTGTATTACAGCAAAGGAGAAGATGATTCAAGTTCTCCTGGATTTACAACTGCGAGCATCTCAGCAGGCCCCCAGCCAGCTTCTGCAGCACTTCTCATCATTACATTTCAAAGGAACTTGGAAACATCTATTTATCCGTTACAATATGTACAACGTAACACAAATAGATGCTACAGTTTGAATATATTATTTGCCACACACCATTAGAAATCGACTCCATGGCAGTACATCAACGCTACACATATTTATGGCTCCAGCAAGAAGCCATCGCTTGCTGAGAGCTTTTGCCATCTTCAGGGCTTCAGCTGCTGGGTGCCAGTCACATTTTCTCCTGAGTCCCCCAAAATGATGGCAAGGGGGCAAAACCCAGAGATGCCCCAGCACCCAGTGAGCACCAGCGGCACCATCCAACGGCTTTACTGGAGGCTGCCACACTCTGGGCAGCACCTGCCCCCCATCACACCCAGGCTGGCCCCGGCTGAGGACAGCCAGACTGCCCACGGGCATGGGGACCATCGGGGTGTCCCCCTCGGTGATGGGGTTTGGGGCTGCGGAGCGACGGGATGTGACCCGGCACAGCAGTGATGCCTGGGCCAGGCAACTCCCGCAAATGCAGATACCCCTGGTCACCTCCCTGGGAACGAGCCATCACAGCGAGCGATGGCTGCTTCGATGGCAGCACTGATGACAAACATGGGGCTGGTCCGGCTGGTGGTGTAGGCAGCCGTGCTGGGATGCCGGTGGGGGTTTTGCAGCTCGGGACATGCTGGGTAGCTGCAGCCTTCCCCCGCTGTGCTCCTCCTGGTCTCCCTGGCACCAGCTGAGCTCCTGCAAACCACACCACCCTGACAGCATCCCCGCATCCCGTGACCTGCCCCTTGCACACCCCTTCGAGAATGTATTGGACCAAGATCCCAACACATCCTTTTAGATTTCCCAGGGAAAGGTTGAATCTGGAAAAGCCAGCTAAATATCCCTCATCAACACCCCGTGATTACTACTAATAATGAATACAAATGCCAGCCCCTGGCACACGGCTCAGAAACTCCAGGCCCGTGCAAAAAGGCCTTTCTCCTTCTTAAATTTCTCAGCTTTTCCTGAAATGCGGCAATTTAATGCCAGAGAGGGAGACGGTGTGTTCTCCAGCCACGTTCCTGCTTTTAGAGCAGCGCAGGTTATAAATAACAATCACCCTCTCCCGCCAGCCTGCTCCCCTATCCCCCTTCGCTTTTTTTTAATCTTTGCCAAAGGTACTGTTTAGAGATCTTTCTAGACCATTTATTTTTAAATTACCAGCCAGAGGAGAGAAGGAAAAAAAAAAAAAAAAGAAAAAAGGCAAAAGAAAGAAACTTCTGGGGCTGATAGCTTATCGGAGGAAATCCAAATGTCACATTAGTTGAGAAAGTTGGAAGATTACATTTTCCAACACCCTTCATCTGCTGCTGACATTTAGGGCTTTTTTTTTTTTCCCCTCCTCCCTCTCCTCGCTGCCTCTCCCGCGCACGGTGAGCAGCGAGCGGGCAGCCCCTGCCTGCAGCTGGCACTGCCACCGCGCTGTCCCCTGCCTGCCCTGCCCTGGGGGGGGACGCGGCTGGCACCGAGCCCCTGCCTGGGGACCTGGGGTAGGTGGGTGGGTGCTGGGGGGCTGACCTCAGGGTGAAGATACTTCCAGGGAGCTGGGCTGTTTCTCACTGGAGAACGGCACGTCCCAGGGGATTCTGGCCTCAGTTGGGATTTAAGCATCATCCCCTGCCATAAACACAACGCTAACGATGGAAAATCACTTTATTTCTGTGTTGTTCTGCCTGTGATACCCAACCAAGAGCATCTCCTCATTTGATTGCTTCTCCCCGAAAAAACCCATAGCCCTCACTAGCAGGAAATGTGAAAACTTTTCTGCTTCTGCAAACATTCTGAGAGCCTTGGGGATCTCCAGGAAAATATTCTGGTGTTCCCATTTGTTAAAAACCACTTGGAAATCCAAAATCTGTTTATGAAGATAGTGGAGATGAGGTGCAAGCAAAATGAATAGGAAGCTCATCTCTTTCTCGCTGTAGTTAAAGCCGCATAAGGCTTGTGAATAAGCCCCAGTTACATTCAATAGGCATTGTCCATTAGAACTAACTCCATTTCAGCTAGATCCAGCTCAATTTAAATATAAAAATTGAAGCTAAATAAAGAAAAGATGGAAAGGCCGCTATTTAGTTCCATTCAGACCTTCTGGTATCGTCTCCCTTCTTTTTTATTTCAGCATCACCTTCTTTTCTCTCCATTATTTTTGCTGGAATTAAATTTGCCAGGACTGCACTGGGAAGCAGCACTGCCGACACCGGCTGGGTGTGGGCAGCCGGGACCAGTCAGGGTAACAGCGGGTATGGGGACATCCAGCTCCCCTGTCCCCTGTCCTGCAGCTGTGACAGCAAAAGATGTGCCCAGCCTGACAGATGCCTCCATCCCTTCTCCTCGCCCCTCACCGGGCAGGGAGCTGCCCTGCTCCCTGGGCTGCCTCCCCCAGCCCTTGCCATCAGCCAGTTTTTCCTCCACTTCTACCCAAAATCTGCTTTAATGTCTGTCCTCTCTGGAGTGGCCATGGAGAGCAGGATCCTCCCCTCCTTCCTGGGGCAGCTTTCCCCAGGCTGGGGAGGGACAGGTGACATCCCCTGCTCTGGATGGGCAGGACCTTGCATAGGGAGACCCGTTGGGGAAATCAAATGCCCTCCCCATGGGTCACAGCATCTGCCCAACCTCTTAGTCCCACCTCCCAGACTCCTTCCTCCGTGTCTCCAGCTGGGGACAGTGGCACCAGTGAAGCTTTGAAGGCATCCATTCTCTGCTCCAGCCTCCTCCCCGGCTCAGGGGCATAGCCTCGAAGGTGGCGTGAGAGGAGAGCTGGAGTTGGGCGCAGGGCACGTTGCTAAGCTGGTGTGATCCCCCCAAGCCTGAATCCTCCCCTCCCTCTTGCACGGGGCCTTCTGAAGGCTTGTGGGGTCATCTGAGCATCATTTTTGGACGAGGTCATGTGGCTTGCAAGCGGTTTGCTGCCAACGTCACGTACTGCTCCTCCTCCCCTCCTACTGTGGTACCCACCCCGAGGGCACATCTGCTGGTGGCTCTGCCCTGGGACCAGTCCATGTCCCATTGGTGCTGGCTGGGGCTGTCCCCAAGTCCCCACCCTGCTCTTCTTGGGGCTCTCAGCCAGCTCCAAGGACACTGTGACACACCTGATCCCCAGCAGAGTCACACTGAGAGCATGGCTGATCCCATGGCACAATGTGGGAGCTGGGTGACCCGTCACCTGCCAGCAAAGTGGGGTGCCATGGGGCAGCAGCCATCACTGGCAGAGTGCTCTGCGTCCCTGAGTGCTGTCACCGTAACTGCACAGAGGAGCTGGCACATGCCACCAGCCCCCTCGGGAGCACCGGGAGAGCGGAGCTGTGGGGTCTGTATTTAAAGCGTTGATTGCCAGAAATCACAGGGCAGCTGTGCTGGGAGGGGGGCAGAGAATTAGATTCAGTCTCTAATTAAAGGTTTGCTCTTCATTTGAATCTCAGATATGCCAGCTTTAATTTTAGAAACTTTTGCAGGCAGCGGAGCAACCTGCCCACCTGCCTGCTGCTGCTGGGCTGGATGCTGGCGGACAGATGCCACCACAGGCTAGCTCGCTGCCGAGCCTCGTTAGCCGGCTGTAACGAACGCTGAGCTGTTCACGCTCTAACATGGTGCTGGGCCAGCCCCGGCGAGGGGCTCAGCACTGGGATGGGGTGGTGACCATGCTGGCAGTGCAGCAGGGACGGTACTTACGTATTCCGTGTCGGCTTTGGAGTCATAGTACTCGATGTCTTCCTCCTGCAGAGAAAGGGGAGAGCTGTGTTAGTGCGGGGATACCAGATGGGTCCCCATCACTCGTCCCCTTGGCACCTCCGCCATGCTGCTGGCAGCCACCACATCACTGGCACTGGGGACCACCCCTGCCCACCCCACGCTGTCCCTGGGATACAGCCGGGACCCCGCACCCCCCTCACCCATCCTCCATGGTGGCTGTACACAGCCTCCTCCGTGGCCAACCAGCCCTGCAACGGTGCCACTGGTGTGACTGTGTGCTGCCACCGGGTGCAAGGCTGCAGCATGTTGCCATGCCTGGCATGCTTCGGTCCCGCTGCAGGCATGGGGAGCTGCCAAAGAGCCAGGCACGGGCAGTGTGGCAGCAGTGGCCCCGCAGCCGGCAGAGCCCCCTCCCCAGGCAGCAGAAACAGGGAGAAGAGTGTCCTTGCTTCCACGGAGAAATGCGCGTCATTAATTTAGGGTATTTAGAGCCTATTTAGCAGAAAGGTCTGCTTGTATTTCTCTTCCCCACACGTCAGGACGCAAGGCAGCTGATAAAATTCCTGAAGAGGCAATTCGGAGAGCAGCGATGCTGTCACAACAGCGTTTCGCATGCCATCAGACAGCGTAATTAAAGGGCACTTGGCTGCTCTTGGCTGCGTGCAGGGATGCGAGCGCGGCACGGGCACACCGGCAGCCGTCACAGCGCTGACATGTCTGTCACTCCATCAGCCGTCAGCAGCCACTGTGCAAACCAGCCATCCGCCCCGCACGCACAGGCAGCGCTTTGGGACAATTATTACTGTTATTATTGAATGAGGAAAGCGATCTGGGCCTGGAACACAAACCCAACCCAAACTTTAACGGCGATGACAGCATCCCCGTCCTCCCTGCTCCTGCTGCCCCTGCAGCACCCAGCCCAGCCCGGCCACCAGCTTGTGCCGGGGCCAGTGGCACCATGATGCCCAGCCCAGTCTGGCCATGGGCTTGTGCCAGGGCTGGTGGCACAGTGACAGCCAGCCCAGCTCAGCCATGGGCCCGTGCCAGGTGAACCTGGGGAAGGGACCAGTGTGAGCATCTCGCCAGGCAGCCAGCACCACCTGCTTCACCACCCCAGCCCCAGCGGGAGCTGGCAGTCACTAACCCCTCGCCAGTGCTATCCTCTAGCCACAGCCCTGCTCCCCAGAGTGCTCAGCTGCTGCTTCTCTGGGATGTTCAGGCACAAGAGCACCCCGAGGCGGAAAAGCTCCTGGAGCGGGCATGCTGCTCTCTCGGGGGCACCGGTGGCAGGGGGACCCGGGCAGACGGAGTGACCCTTGTCCCCAGGGACAGGGATTGCAAAGGGCGGTTTCAGCATCCTCCTGGGCAGAGGGGCCGGTCCCTCCCACGGGCTCTGTGACTCGAATCACAGCGGTGATAAGGCAGCACCGAGAGGGGAAAGTGAAAAAGATCAGTGCAGCATCTTCCAATTTCTGCTATTAAAAAGCCTAGTCATTAAGGGAATGTACTTATTAATTATCTGTGATTTGTTGTGAAATACTGAGGGGTTTACAACAACAAGAAAAGGGAAAAAAAATTAATTTCTCTTCGGACGCCCTCCCTGCACCGCTCTCAGCCCGGTGCATGCCCCTGCCCCTCTCCAGCACCGCCGTCTCCCTGGGTCCATGGCCATCTGCACTTCCTAATTAAAGGAAGCCCCGGGAGACCCGTAACACAAACGAGCTAATTTCATGTTTAATGATCTTTAATCAGAAGCGAGTGTGACTAACAACAGCCATCCAGAAGGTGCTTTGTTATCCATGTCGCCTTCCATTGGCTCCTCCAAAAACCTGGAATCTCCTCCCACACACGGCAGCCCCAGTCCGCAGAGGGGCAGAGGGTGGCGAGGTGATGCTCGGGGAGGAGAGCTGGTCCCCTGGACCCACTTTCATAGAATCCTAGAGTCACAGAATGGGTTGGAAGGGACCTCAAAGATCACCTTGTTCCACCCCCTGCCATGGGCAGGGACACCTCCCACTAGCCCAGGTTGCTCAAAGCCTCATCCAGCCTGGCCTTGAACCCCTCCAGGGATGGGGCATCCACAGCTTCTCTGGGCAACCTGGGCCACTGCCTCACCACCTGCACAGGAAAATATTTCTGCCTAATATCTCATCTAAATCTCCCCTCTTTCAGCTGCTCCAGCACTCTCATGGCACGGCATGGAGAGCGGAGCTCCTGGAAGGATGTCTCTCTCACTGGTTTCCCTCTTTCCCTCAGGATCCCAGAGCCCTTCCCGTGCACTTTTTCAAGCCTTGACAACCTCAGGAGCAGCTGGGCGAGATCCCGGCCCCCGTCTCGCCACCGCTGAGGCTGGCACACAGGAGACAGCACATGTGGGACAGCCAGTGTCACCGCAGTCCTGGCCCCAGGACATGCCCGATGCCAGCCTCCGCTCTCCTTGCCATGATCCCACTGATGCCGTGGGGCTTGTGGGATGCAAGGAGCCTGAGGGAGGTGGCAGGGCATCCACACCCCTGGTATCCAGAGGCCACCGGAGCTGGTGGGAATTTATTCCAGGAAGGAGGGACAAAGCCCTCGGAGACCCTCTGGGGAGATGCCGGGGGTCTCCTGAGAGGCAGCAAGGAGCCCTACAATCTCCTCTCCCTGATATTCATTTTTTAAACCTTGTTTGCTGCCTTCACGTAATCCTCTCTTCCTCCTCCTCCAGTTCACGCTAAACCCAGCACCTGGTCTGTGTAAATAGCACTGATATTTCTAGAGCCTTTCAAAAGAAATACCAATAAAGAAAACAAGGAGGTGAAGATGTCGAGGGATTTCGGGGCAAAACATTGTCCCAGCTCTTGCAAACGAGCCTGCAAAAAGCACTCGCCGGCTGGCATTGATGGGGTGATGGACACTGGGTAGCCGCTCCCCGACGATGTGCCAACCACTGCCCATTTTTTCATGCTGTAATCGCCAAACGGCACCTGCATAACAGCGCCTGCCTAACGGCACTGCGAGCGCCGCGTCGCTCACGGATAAACACGGGGTTATTTCAGTCTCCTAAACCCTCCGTGCAAGCTATGGGGAAACGGTTTTGGGAGTGAAGTGCAATCGCAGACTAACCTGCAAATGCCACTGAAGCCACCGCCCAGGCGTCTTTGGCAAAGCCACCGTGCTTGCACCAAACCCTTGCGGTTGGGTGTCACCAGGAGCCCCTGGCCAGGGCTGGACCCAGGTGGGACCTCCCAGGATCCCTACGTCCTGCTTGTCCCCCTTGAGCCCTCCAGAACAGCCCTGTGCTCCAGTCCTTCGCTGATTTTACACCGAAACAGCAAGGAAAAAGCTAATTAATGAAACTGGGCTGTGAGCTTCTGGGGAGCTGCCAGCCTGAGCCCGGTCAGCAGCTCAGGGAGGTCCCTGGTTTGGGACAAGGGCTCCTGGCCCCACGCCGGCAGAGCAGGTTTGAGACAAAGCCCACAACAAGGGGGTCTCAGGTCGGTGGTGAGGGGCACTCCTTCCCACCAGAGTATCCACAGAGGCCTTTTTCACCTAAAATAATCACAGCAACTAAAAACACCACCAGAAAGGCCAGTCCCCTGCTATCTCTGCAGCCTGGGGATGTCAGGACGGAGAGGAGCTCGCCCAAACCTCTAAGCCAGCAGTCTAACGAGGTGGCAATCAAACCACGTCACACACACCCGCTGCCACCGCCCTGAAAAAGCCTCGGAAGGAGCTGCCGGTGGAACATCAGCTCCTTGCTCCAGCCTGTCCAGGCAGCTGGCAGGGACACAGCAGAAGGGCCATGGCTGGCTCTCCCCCTGTAGCTTTTCTATACGATCACCCGAGCTGGCTAATCCTTCTCCTGCAGATCCGTTGTCCTCCACAGGATAGCTTGCCATCACCTTGTAAGGGTCACCCCTGCTGATCGCAGGTCCTGGGGACGCTGCAGCTCCTCAGGGTGATTTTGCATGAAGCTCCCCTGCACCGCATTGATTTTGGTCCATCTCAGCCCTCTGGCTGCGGGTTTCATTTCTCCTGCGGTCAGGAAATGTCTTTAATGATTTAATTGGCTCTGGAAGAGCCAAATCCTGCAGCGGTTTGCCTTCCAGGCAGTTAGGAGGAACTCGGAGGGCAGTGGAGAAGCTGGATCCCAAGATGAGACCTGCCTGTTTCCCAGCTGCTGGATGCGGCCAGTGGCAGGGCAGGCGTCCCAGCCCATGGCGTGCCAATCTGGGGACAAGCCAGGGGAGCGGGATCTGTGCCTGGGCCATTCAGCAGGTGGGGACAGCAAAGGGGAGGCGGTGTGCCTGCACAGCACCGGTGGCTGGGCTCACCAGCTGCTCCTTCCTTTGCCATTAGCACTTATAATGGGCAGCAAATATTTAGGGAGTTCTTCATGTCCCTGAACCACTAAGCACACAGAAATAGCAACAGATTTTGCTTATAACTGCACCTTTCGTACGGAAGATAGCCTGGAGTGTCATGCAGCTCCCGCTGCGCCTGCAGCCTTGCTAAGGGCTATGGGGTGTGTGGCAGCAGGGGACAAGCACTGGGACATAGCACATCCCCACCGCAGCACCGTCCCTGTCGAGCCTGCCTGTGTCATGAGGAGTGGGACAGGACTGCGGACGGGTCTGTGATGGCCAGTTTGACTCCCTGGGAAGAGGAATATATTAACAGTTAGCCCCAGCCACCTTGGGTTGTCCGGCGGAGCCAGGACCAGTGTGGTGGGGACTGTGCCTCTCCTGCAGCCCTTGCCATGTGGGTCCCCTTGCATCCTCTCCAGCAGCAGAGGCTGTATGCATTGCCCAGGACAGGCGGAAACAGCCATCATAATCTGCCTTGGCATCTTCTTTTTTTTAAAAGCAATTTCCTCCCTCTGCCTCTCTGACAGAGCTGGGGAAATATTTAAGTGACCCGTCAACAGTTTTTTCATCTCCTCGAGAAGATGTTTTATCTGATCACGCCTCGCCGGCTATTCTTTACACGGCATCTCCCGTCCGCTCCTGCTCCTTTGAGGATGCCTCAAATGAGATGGGGCTGCCTGTCCCCTCTGCTGCACCTGGGCACTGTAGGGATGCCAGACACCGCGCAGAGCCGGCAGGTGCCAGGGACCCCCTGCCCCACTGGTGACAGGATGGGATGGGAGCACCAGGATGAAAGCCAGCAGCTCCCACACCAAACCTCTGCACCCATGGGACTGCCACGGTGGCTCGACCATCTGGCAGACCTGGGGGGCAAGGGGAACCCCTTGAGCCCCATCCTTGGCTTTTAAGAGGGAACGGCATGGACATGGGGTTTTTGTGAATGATTTTCTTGTTCTGCTTTTTGGCCAGAACGGCTCTACAGCAAGGTTGGTGCTTTAACACAGTAATTCTCTGAGCGTAATGAAAGCTGACATTATATCAAACACAATAAAGACTCTCAGTTGATGGAGATCATTCCTGAACACACAAACCCATTAAACTGAAAAAAAAATATCAATTCTACACACTCGCCAGCCAAAAGAAAATGTGATTTGTTATCTAAAAGGGGGTTATAAACACAGCTTCAATGCACTTTCTGTGCTGTAATGAAAACTGGGTTTGAAATGGCAAGATGACTGCAAATTAGAGTATTTGATTTTATTTTCTAACTTTTTAGGTAAACCTTCTACAAGGGCAAGTGCAAGGTTACAGCGACGATCTTTCTGTTCTCAGCCGATAAGTAGGATCTGTAATTAAAGGAGAAAAAAAAATGAAACGGGGATAAGGAGCTGGCATCCACCCTTCCAACACCGCTTTGAACACAACGCCCTGCCTGCATCACTGTGCAAACCCACGGAAGCAGCCGTGGGCACCCACGCACGGTGTGGCACAGCCACCGCTCCCACTGTGGGCATGTGCCAGGCACAATACGGCGATGCCGACAGAGAGGTGGTCGGCAGGGCCCCGCACCCCGAGGGATGCTGCAAACAGGGCAGCAGAGGGGCATCCCGCTGCACTGCCACGTCCCCCCGCTTTATCCCTCACCTTCCTTGGGTGGCCAGGAGTGAAATCTCTATTATTCCTCCTGTCCCTTCCCATTTGGCAAACAGCGATCCCGTTTTCCCCAGAATTTAGTTTCTAATGGAGCTTGAAATGATCTGGTTTTGTTATTTGCTCACGGGTGGGGGTTACGGATGGGGGCAGCAGCTTGGGGCTGCCCACGCTCCCTCTGCCACCTCCGCGCACCCCAAACACACCCGTGCTGCACCCAGCAGCTCAACCCTGTCCCCAGCAGCTCTTACATCTGCAGTTCAATGTGTAGTTTTTTTTTTTTTCCAAGCCTGCTTGGCTCTGACCCTTCCAATGTCCCTTTCCTGTGTCCAAAAAGCGGGGAGAAGTGGGAGGCAGGGGGGCTGCAGGCAGAGGAAAGGGGAAGCTTCCCAGTGTAGCAATGGAAAATGCAGGGAGGAAGAACTGTGAGAAAAACAACAGTAATAAACATTTTATGAAGCAGAAAATGGCTTATAAAGAAGTCAACTTTTAAAGGCAATTTATATAATCCTGCCAAGCGCGTATAAATGTGGGGATGGCTGTCTGCAGTGTTGGAGTGTCCCTTAAAGGGACAAATAGCTCTGGTCCCCCAGCAGACCATCACACAGTGATGACAATGCCCTGGGAAGCATTTCACAACCAGCGGCACAAACCTGTGCCTTTGGCGGCATCCAGCAGGTTGGCACGGCCCCTGCTCCTGCGTGCCATTGGGGCACGGGACACCCGAGACCCCGCTGATGGTGCTGGGATGGGGCTGATGGTCTGGAAAAGAACTGAAGGCACTGGAAAACCTCAGAGGAAAGCACAGCATGTGGGTGGAGAGGAGCTGGAGAATGTGGATCCGGCTGGGACACCCGACGGGCAGCGCGGCAGCTTGTCAGCAAGGATGGATACAGAGGATGGCAGCAGAAAACTCAACATGACCTTCCAGCGTTTTTCTAGGTATGTTTTGCAGGTCTCTTGCCGGAGCAGGGTGGCAATAAGAGGATGGAAACCTGCTAAAAAGCATCGCGGTGGGGGCTGCAGCCCTGGCACCTCCATCTGCTGCTGGGGATGCTCTGCACAGGGGGCACAGCACCACTGCCACGGCTGGGGGCACAGCTGGGGACACCCAGAGAGGGGGGGACAGCCCTGATGTCCCTTGAGGGACAGACCCCCATGGCTCTGCACAGAGCGGAGCCAGCCTGTCCGGGCAGAACCCCTGCAGAGCCCTGGGGGCAAGCGTAGGGGCCAGAAGGTTTTCCCTGGGAAAACTGGCTGACCCGGCTACTGCAAACTGGGAGTGTAGTGTCCAGTGCCCGCTCTATGGCGATGGGACCCAGCTCTTGCCCTTCTGGTGGATGAACGTGGATCCTTGAGAGACCCTCACTGTGCAGGCAGGAAGGGCACAGCCTCTGCCTCCTCCAAATCCTCGAGGGTGACACAATGGCCCTGTGCCGGGTCCTGCCCCGCTGTCCCCCCATCCCAGCCCACCGTGCCACCCCAAGCTGGGGTGAAAGGAGCTGGAGGGACAACACGAGGGGTGCCCCGGGTATCACTGCATGGGTGACCTTGGGGACAGGGCTGCATTTGGCCAAGGAAAGCGATCCAGTGTCCAGAGGAGCTCTGGGGGACCTGAGGATGGGCAAGGACAAGGCACAGGGATACAGAGCAGGACAGCGTGGGGCAGGGGCGATGTTTTAGGAACAAGGAGGCACTTCACGAAGGTCCCTGAGGTGGGAGGCTGAACCCAACCCCTCCAGAAAGGCCAGCGTGGCTGGAGTGTGGCTGGGAACAACAAAAAGAAAATGAGAAAAAAGAAACGTTCCCCACAGAGATGGGTTGTGAGTGATCACTGGCAGCAGCCTCCCAGCCACTTGGGTTCCTGCTCCCGTTTCACTTTCCCCGGACTTCCATCACAACCCATCTGCAGCGAGGTGTGACGGGGCTGCCATCAGCATTAATGCAGCACAAACACCCGGCATCTACTGGTGCACCTTCGGATGGAAACACAAAAATAACCGCGCTCGCTGCAACCCGTCATTGACCCTGGCTCAAGGTTAGGATGCGACACACTGGGCAAGGAGGGGACAGCTGCAGCCAGAAGGAACGAGCCACTCGCTGGGCAGGGAGGACAGGAGGAGCTGGGAATGCTGCACTGCGGCTTCCCTGCCCACTGCCCCTGCCAGCACTGGCAACAAGCTGGGGACAGCGGCAGAGCCAGTGCCACCAGTGCTGGCACACAGGTCTGACTGTGCCCGGCCATTTTAAGGCTGAAGGATGGCAGAAGGAGGTTCAACCCTGGCAGAAAGAGCCATTTACGTGGCCCCTCCATCCCTCTGCTCTGACTGGGAACCAGGGCTGGTGCAGGCAGGGCTGGTGCAGGCAGGGCCGAGGAAGACAGGGTCTGGCAGGGCTGCCTGCTGTGGGGAGCCCAGCACCCTGGTGCTGTGCACCCAGCCGGACCAGTCCATCACGTCCCCGTCAGGTCTGGGCTGTCCTGATAAAGCTGTGGTGAGCTCTGCGGTGATGCATCACTGCACGTTGTTTCTGGGTGACTCGCTTCTAATTACCTTGATGAAGTGGTTGCAAACATGGCTATTAAAAATGTTATTTTTCCACGAAAGTGGATTTCTGAAAGGTTTGTGGTACGAATGGCAAAATGAGCCGAGAGCTCCCCAGCACTCCAGCCTTTTCTGGCACGTTTTGTATCCCAACTGTTACCCCCTGACACTGGAAGGCAGTGGGTCTGGATGGAGAGGGAGCTCTCTGGGGCTGCGGAAGGGCCCTGCAGCAGGAGCCCCCTCGGCGGAGCAGCTGCCCACCCCTGTGGCCCAGGGGATGAGCACAAGCTCCGAGGACTGCCGCAGAATGCAGGGACCTTGTTCCAGCTCTGCCCACCCCGGCCACAGGGCATCCACCCTGGGGTGCCAGCACAGCACAGGGTGCCCGGGGCCACCACCATGCCCCTAGGGTGCCTGTGGCAAAGCTTTGGATGCTGCTCGGGGATGAGCTGCCCTGGGGAAGAGGTCACACAGGATCAGGCCAGTGCTAGGGATAGAGATGAGAGTCCATGGGAGATGCCTGCGGTGCTGCCGCCGGCCTCCCCATGAGCCCTGAGCCCGCAGCTGAGGTGCTGGCGAGGCACCAATGTTAGCACCAGCCAGTGCACACACCAAACCTTGTTATCCTCAACTTCCCCTCCACCGGCTTCCCGCAAAGAGGTGACAGCAATTCAGCAATGCTCTCGTGCAGAAAGGTCTCGGTGACTGCTGGTGCCAATGACAAGTGCTGGCTGGATGGGCGGGCCAGCAGGGACAGGTCACCTCTCCTTAGCCAGACCCCTGTGAGCGGGACACAGCTCCTGGTGGGATGAGAACCGGCCACGAGCATCCACCCCACACTGGCCACATGGCCAACGAAGACCAAGCAGGCTGACACCTAGCCTTCTCTTCTGCTCCTCCTGCCCCTTCCTCTCCACATGAAACCCTGGTGACCGTCACCAGTGGCAGGAGGATCTGTGTGAGCCCCAGGTCTTCATCTCCTCTCCTCCTGGAGCAGATCACGGTGGCAGCCAGAGAAATGCCCCCAAAACACACCAGCAAGGCCTGGCAGGGGAGCTGTCCCCGGGCTCTCCCCTCAGGGGGTTCCCTGGGGCCGGGCAGGATCTGGCCCGACCCAGAGGAAGGAGCTGGGTGGCTCAGGAGTATTTTTTATCGTAGACTCCATTTGCACTGGAAGGAAAACAACCTTTCCTTCCTTTTGTATTACTGTTATAATTTGCGAGCATTTGCAGGCAGAATCCTGCAGGTTCCCGCTGAGCGCTATCACCGCCAGAATTACAAAGTCAAATGCAATCATTAAACCTGCATCTTCCCTCTCCCAGCCCAGATTGCTCCTTTCCCCCAAAAACAGCCCCCCCCCAGCTGCTGGCAGGTTCCATGGACAAGTCACCGCCACTGTCACCCTGCACAGACCCTGCTCAGCACCAAACCCGGCTGCTGGGGATGGCAGCGGGGGGTAGGAGTCTCCCCAGCCCCCAAACCCTCATCCTTGAGCCGCCAGCTCAACCTTCACCTCTGCCTTCTCCTTACGGCAGAGGTGAGGCTAGAAAGGAGCTCAAAATTGCTTCATTTGTTCTCGTTAGTGAGTGCAGGCGGCGGTGGTGGGGCTACCTGCGTGCCCAGCAGCACGGCACAGCCAGCGGTGACTCGCGAGGGAGCCGAGGACGCGGGCAAGGGGGGAATGAAGAGCTGAGGGATGCGAGCAGGGATGGCACGAGGAGCTGATTCCTGTGCCAGGAGCCATCCCTGAGGCCAGTGTCAATGTCCAGGAGGGAAGGGGGTGGCCGGGGCGCGTGCGGAGCCTTACCCGGATGTTGTCCTGCCAGTGGTGAGCCTTCTGGAACTTCTCCGCTGCGTTGGCAAGTCTCTGCAAAGCAAGTGGGAGAGAAGTGAGCCTGGCGAAAGCGAGAGGAGCTGGGCACTGCCCACGTCAACCCGGAACTGTGAGTGCTGCCCCAGCACCCGTCATCCCTCTGTTTGGGGGGTCCCCCAGGACCCTGCCACCCTCCGTGGTGCAGGCAGGGGACAGGAGGAGGGATCGCGGACAGCAAAGCCTGAAGAAGGACATCCCAGGCACAGGAGACGGTGTTTCTCTGCTTGCTCCTACCCGTCCTGGAGCAAGCTGGTGTCTCCAGAGGAACTGCTGCCACTGGAACTCAGCCAGGGCTCAGCCCTGGCAGCTTGGTGGCTGTTGGTGTCACTGCCGGAGCCAGGCACTCTCATCTGCGGCACAGACAGCCCCCAGCTCTCTGCAGGCCATGGCAAACCCTTCAAAAAGCCTTGGAACACCCCCTCAAAGTGCCCCAGCGCTGAGACATGGCTCTGCCTACCCAGATTAACCCCTTCACATCCCCATGCCCTCCTTCACTCTGTCACACATCCAGGGCCCCGGCTCAGTGGCACTGAGCCCAGCTGGAACCCCCCAGAGCTCCCTGGGAGCTGGCGAGGAGGTGAGGAACCAGCTATGAGCCGCTGCAGCTCTGCCTGCGATTGCTGCCTGCAGTGGGGGACCGAGCTGCCCGCCAGGTCTCACCCAAGGCTGCGGCAAGCACGACCTTGTCCCACTAAAGCAGCGCGCGAGGCTCCAAAGGAGACAGAAGCGTCTCCATCCCGATGGCTCCAGCGGCAGCAGGCAGTACGGGGAGGCTGCTGCCTGCGCTGGGGGAGCCGGAGGGACCCGGGCTCGCCGGGAGCAGCAGGAGGTGATGCTCAGCACCGTCATGGTCTCGCCAGGCTCAGCGTGAGAAGCCACACCAGGACCAAGAGTGCAGCCGGGCCGGGCTGGGGAGCAGGCGGTCCTGAGGGTATGGGCAGCACTAGGAAGAAGCTGCAACCTGGCATTTAACGGAGCTGAAGGGAACAGACAGAACAAGTTGTGGAGTCTCCTTCTCTGGAGACATTCAAAGCCCGCCTGGATGCGTTCCTGTGCGATCTGATCTAGGTGTTCCTGCTCCGGCAGGGGGATTGGACTAGATGATCTTTCGAGGTCCCTTCCAATCCCTAACATTCTGTGATTCTGTGATTCTGTGAAGAGCTCCAGGCTTTCCAACAGGATCCGCTCTCCATCACTAAGCAAACAAAGCCAAGAGCAAACCAAATGACACAGACATTTCTCTCTGTCCCTCAACCAGTCCCAGCCCCCCGGGGGTGCAGGCAGCTGCCTGCTGGGGCTGTACAACATGACTTGCGCCGAAGCACAGCTGGAGGTAGCATGGTGTCCTGAGCCAGCCTGCAGGGACGAGGGCCACCGGACCCCCAGGTACCTGGCACCCTCACTGCTCACTGGGGCACTGGGTTTATCTCTGCAGCCTCGCAGCCCCTGGCATAGCCCACCCACTCCCCACCAGCCGCCGGCTTTACCAGGCTCCCGGGGAATACGCACCATGGAGATCTCGGTGCCGGGGGCTGAGTGGCTGATCTGTATGGGGTTAATTGGCCATGAGGCTTGTGAGGCTGCCACAGCCCAGGAAAGCTCCCTGGTGAGATGCATCAATGTACCTTACTGCAGTCACTGCTGCATCTCCTGCTCCTCACCTCCCAGCATCCCCAGAGGGATGGGACACATTTTGTTCTGTGCAAGCAATGCAAGAGCACGGGGAGGGAGGGGAGCCCTGGCTGCCTCCAGCCCCCCAGATCGGCTAGGAGGAGAGGGAAGGAGCACCGACAATGGGATGATGTTCTGGGCCAAACAACTCCAAGTCACTGCCTGGGCAGCAGTGCAGAGATGCATGTAAGATTCCCAGTGCTGCTGCACGCCCAGCTTTCACATGGTGAACCACAAATCCCAGAATGAAACAGCCTCCTTTGCATAGCAGGGAACCAGCGGGCTGGTGGGAGCCCACTGGGGCGGCAGTGAAATCCAGATATATCCCAGGGAGTTTATTTCCCCAGGGCCTGGAAAGTGCCTGGCTATAAGAGCACGCATGCACGAGACTACGATCTCTGGAGAGGTGGGCAGCAGCCCTGGGCACAGCCACATGTGCTGCAGCCACAGTTCCCACTGTCACCAGTTCCTCCAGCCCTCTCGTCAGCACACGGGGATGCAAAACACCTCAGCCCTTCTAAGTGGATGCTCAGGGGAAATGAAATCCCAAGGCTTCACAGCATCTCCTTCATGAGCCTCCACTGCCTGCAGGAGACCCCTGGCAGCACCCAGCCCCAGCATCACCCATCCCCAGCAGCACCCTCCCCTGGAAGCACCCAGCCCCGGCAGCACCCATCCCTGGCAGCACCCATCCCCAGCAGCACCCAGCCCCAGCAGCACGGAAGAAGGGCACAAGGCGGGTGCTGTATTACTGCGAGCGTGGCAAAGCACAGCCACTCGAAAGTAAGGCGATGAGGGGTGACAGACATGGCAGAGCTGGCCCTGCCCAGGCACAGAACGCAGCTTGTTCTTATCAGAGGCTGGGAAATGCACAGCCATCCCTGCACAATACCAACATACACTGGCTGAAACTTTCCTCTTTAATCTTGACTCTCTTTAAAATCTTGATTTCCAAATCAAAGTGCTTGGTTTCAGGGGCCAGCACCCAAGGGGAAAGATCAGCTATCAGCTGAACATCGAAGCAAAACACCTACAGATCCGGTGGTGGAGAGAAGAGAATGGGAGATGACGCATGGCTGGAGAGCAAAGCCAGGGAATGGTGATTTTCAGGGCAGTTTTGTGGGGGGCTCACCTGTGCAGCCACAGCCCTGTCTCCCCACAGACGCCTATTAAAGCTGTGGCCCAATTCTGCACCTCACCCCCCAGCTTTTGTGCTCCATTTACATATTGAGATGGCTGATTAAAGGTGAGCATTTATTCTGAGTCATGTTTAAGGCAGCGGTGATGAAATATGCATTTTTCTATACTTGATAAGAGCGTGTTTGTTTATTACAGGCCGGGGTAAGATTTATGGACATCTTTAACTATTCATCACCTTGTGCACAGTGCCTGGAGGGCTGCAAATGGTGCAGTAAGGGACGGCTACACCCAGGAATGATGCTTCGACGGAAGATATTTTTCCCCTGGAAAATGTCAATTTGTCAAAGTCAATCTGGACATAGCTTTGTTTAAAAAAAAGAATAAATCCAGATGTTCTTTTTTTTCATAAATAGCACGTTGCAGGGATGGGGGTGCCTGCAGCAGGATGGCACAGCCGCAGCAGGGTGCTGTGCCAGCTCTCGGCCACCGCTGGACACCCATCCCAGGAGAGGTGCCCCTGGAGCCTCCCAGCTGTCGCTGCTGCAGCATTTTCCTCGCTAAAGATGTTTTGTGCCATGATAAAGTGGGGACTGGGAGGAGAGAGGTATCAAGCGAGCAGCCAGCCACCCAGCAGAGGATCCTCTGCCCACCTCTGTCCCTGCCGGGTGACACGCCTGGAGTGACACTGTGTTGAGAGGGTCCCATGGGAGCAGCCCTGTCCCATCCCTGGCTGCTGCTAGAGGGGAGCCTGGCCAGCCCCTGCCCACAGACGGGCTGCTGGCATGAACAGGGTGGGCGATCGCTGGATTTGGGATCCCCCAAAACCATGGCAATGAGGCCAGGTGTCCCAGGGGCTACCTGGGACAACTTTGCTCATGTGCAGGACCTGGAGCTGGGTGCTGGGGCTGGGAAGGTGCTGCTGCTCCAGCAAACCCCCCAGGGACATCTCCCCAGGGAAGGTGACGGGTCTGCCTGGAGCCACGCACTGCTGCAGGACGTCCCCATTAATGCCAAATGAGTTCATCATGAATAATGTTATCATGATCGATACAGCTCAAGGTTTATTTCTAATCCTTAATAATGATTAAATCATTATTTTTCAAGTGTTACAGATCAATCAGTCCACCTCAAGGTGTTCTGCGTGCAGGGACTGCAAGATGCCAGGCTGGATGAGGCTTTGAGCAGCCTGGGCTTGTGGGAGGTGTCCCTGCCCATGGCAGCGGGGTTGGAACTAGATGACCTTTAAGGTCCCTTCCTACCCAAACCATTCTGTGATTCTGTGATTCTATGCCCAGGATGCAGGCAGCACACCGGGGAGCTGGGCAGGGGTCCCGTGCCCCCATACATGGCAGCCACCAAAACCTGCTGGGGGCTTTGGACCTGGTGTTGTTAATTGTGTAGTTCAAACAGAAAGCAAAATTAGACGAATTACCAAGAATAATGAATGGGTGTGAAATACCTGCAAAATTCCAGCAGGCTCTGGTGCAGGGACTGCCCTGGCCGCGGCACTTTAAGGAGCGCGGCTCTTTCCCCAGACGTTGCTGAGAGCTAAGGACAGGAGATTTAGAGGCTGAAAACACTGAATTGAAAGGACTCCGCAGGTCATAAAAGGCCAGCAGGAGATTTGCAGGGGATTGGTGTCTGGAGATCCTGATGGCGGGGGCTGTGAGGGGGAAGGTGCTGCTGGGCTCTATCGCGCCCCAGCCTCTTTTGCATTCTGCACGGCGCTCCTCTCCACATCGCTGCTCGCCTGGGCAGGTCCATCAGGAGCTCCCTGCTCCAAGCACCGGCTCCATGGGGATTAAGGAGCCTTGGGGACGCACGGACTCAGGATGGGCAGGTGGCATGGCTGGGTGCATGCCTGTCCTCCCGAAAGCTGTGCAGGGAAGGAGAGGGGGGACGAGGTGAGTGACCTTCCACCTGCCTAGAGGATGGCACCTCCAAACTCACGGTGGCTGTTTTTCCCCGACGTCACTTGTCAGCCCTGATCGCCCACAGGATCACCCACTCCGCCCCACACACGGCTCACCTGTGGCAGCACCTTGTGGGGGGCAGTCAGTCTGACGCCCCACAGCTGCTGGGATGGAGGCGGTGGGAAAAGCTCTGAGCACCAGAGTGGCGCAGGCAGGGACCACAACCTTCTCTGCAGGTGGAGGGACCGTCCTTGCTGGCAGCATCCCCCCTGCTCAAGGGGCCAGCGGGCAGGGGGACTGTCCCCAATGTAGCAAGCACCCAAGGGTGCTGCCCACCTCCTCCTTGTTGCCCCTTCTCCCCCATCACACCTGGGGCTCTTAGGCATTGCTCTAGTCTTTTGCACAGCAGCTTTCCAAGGGAAACTGGTCCCAGGCTTTGCTAGATCTCTCTTCCTAGCCCTGCCATGGCAATAAGCATGCCCTGGCTGCTCCTGCATCAGCCAGATCACTGGGTTTAACTTGGGAAGCAGTGGAGCAGAGACCAGAGTGGCAAGGGGAGGCCAAAGGCCAAGGCTGGATTTATAAAGCAGGATTAGAGCAAACACCCTGCAAGAGGAGACGCAGCAGCCCTGTGCAATAGCAGGAATGCCACCACTATGTCCCACCTGTCCCCATAACAATAAAGCACCCCACGGCTGTGCTGATGCCGGGGGATGCTCCTCAGGGAGCCAGGGATGTTTCCCATGGCTTTTCCCCGCAGGTGGTGAGGACGGGCCCCGTGATGCCCAGCACGCAGCGGCTGTGCCTGCCGGGGATGTTTGCTCTGAGGGAGAGCTGCTCCTGCTGAGCCTTCATTTAACTCCCCTCCGCACGGTTATCACCCTCATCGCAGCACCTCCCAGGCGGCGAGAAGTGTATTAACCTCCCGCACCTCGGCACACAGCTGGGGAGAGAGATCTTGGCTGGAGATGGGAACAGCCCAGCGCTGCCAGGCCGGGGAGGTCCAGCAGCATCTCATCTCCCAGCCCTCCTCCCAGCACCACGAAACATGGGGAAAAGGTTCAGATGAGAAGGTGGAAAGCAAACAAACATGATGAAGCCAAGCAACCCAAATCCCACCGGAGCTGGTTTTGCAGCTCTTGTTCCTCCACAATGGAGGAACGGGGCTGGCTCAAGCCCTCCCCCATGGCACCAACACCCTCTCCTTGTGGGGCACCCCGAAGCTGCATTTGACACTGTGGAGCATCCAGAAAGGCGAAAGCCCATCCCATGTGCTTCATGGGCCTCCATCCCGGTCTGTCTGTGTGCGTCAGAGCCGAGCACACCTTCCTGACCACCAGCTCCAGGGTATCCTTGGTCCCCAGCCCATCCTCTCCCTGTGCCCCACACTCACCCCCCAGGCAAACCCTCACGGCACAGCATGGGCTCCGCCATCAAAAAATGATCAACCAGCAGCAACCAACGCCAACCCCCTCATATAAATCTTGAGTAAACAGCGCAAAGCAGCGAAGCATCTCATCCTGTAATAATCTCCGAAACAGTTGATCCCAGCACTCTTATTACCCCGGCAGCCGTCACCTGAAATCCAGTTGTCAGCGGGCTCGGCCACGGCTGGGTATTGATCAAGCAGGCAGCTTCAAACAAGCTGCAGCGTTTTTCTTCTGGAGCACTAACTTGTTTGTCAATAATTCCCTTGGCCATGTGGAGGGAAAGGGGTGGCCAGAGTCTGCCTCCCTCCTCTCGTGCCTCCATCCCAGGGAGGATGGAGCTGGACCGGCACTGGCTGCCCATGGGAGGGCAGATAAAGCCCCAGTGAACAGCAAAGAGCAGGTGGTGAATCCTCCGAGTGCCTCCAGATTTTGTGTTGTACTAGCTGCAAGAGTTACAAGCACAAATTTGAGCAAAACTAGCACTCCCCAGACCTGGGATGAGCCCCAAAGCTGCAGCTTTAATCATTTTACCGATGATCTCGGCAACCCACGCTCTGCAGGCCAGCAGTGCGTGGCTCCTGTTCCCCTGCCAGCATCTCTCTCTGCTCCTTCTCCTCCAGAGCCCCAGTTTTTGCTGGTAAGAAACACCATCCCCAGTCAGAACAATCACAGGGAGCAGAGGAGTGAAACACCCCAAGCGCAGAGATACCCAGGAGTTTGCAGAAGCGGGAGGAAAGGGAGAGCACTGCTGGCTTTGGGGGTCTCTCCTCCCCCAAAGTATCACTCAGGCCTCCAGAACAGCTCAGCTTCTCGCAAATGGAAAAGCACCACGGGCAAAAGGACAGCACAGCTCCCCAGGCATCCTGCAGCATCAGCCTCACCCAGCAAAGCCCCTCCCCGTTACCCTTCTCCTGGTGTTTCTGCCCTCCAGGACATCCTTCCAAAACTGCAAGCAGAGAGCAGCTCTGCCCCTGCTCCCCATGGCCCTGACTGGCTGCCGGGAGAGGAGGAGGAGGGCAGGGGGCTGTGCCTGTGCCCTCGCGGGGATGCTGGCCCTGGGTCACCAGCAGCAGCAAAGCCTCAGCTCCGCTGCTCAGACCTTCCTTGGCTCCTGTTTTCACTGATACGATGCCAAATAACCACTGCCCCACCCCTCCTTGGGGAGGAGGGATGAACACCAGGGTGCAGGGTCTGTCCCCACGCCACCAGCAGTGAGACAGAACCATGGGACACGGGACAGACAGATGGGACCGGGTACAGGCATGCACACATCAGGAATTGTTTTTGCCTAAAATTTAGTGAGTGACTGATGGCTAGAATAAAATGAAGGATGTAAAAGGCTTTTCAAAGGCTGTCCTGGGTGATAAATCCAAGCCCAGCAGCTTTAAATCGTGCTCATTTCACACGCCCTGTTCTCTTTTGGAGCATCAGCTCACGAGAGGAGCAGGGCGGAGAAAGCCCAGCCTGTTCTTGACGGAAGTTTCTACCACTTCCATAGTAGTCAGACCAGTTAGGGTCTAACTGTTTAATTGCCCAAACAAAATCCTGGCTGGCAAGGAAAAAAGTGTCTTTTGAGATGACGCTGGAACATTGAAAGCCAGCTCCTGTGAGCTGCCAAAGGGCTGGGGCATGTCAGCAGCACCCCAGAGGGGTGATGGACACAAACCACCCAACAAACGCGGCTCGCCTGCTGCACAGCAAAGTTTCAGACGACCAGAAATAATTCAGGCTGAGATGCATTTGCTAGAAGGTCATGGCTGGGGAAACGTGATTGTGGGACGTTCCCCAGGCTGGGGAGGAGACAGTGTTGTCACGGGCTCCTTCTGTCTCCTTTCCCTGCCAGCTCCTGCGGGATGGGTGAGTGGTGGGCTTGGCAGGCTGTGCTCCCCATGAAGGGTTTTGGGAGACAGCACTTTACAGTGCGAGGTCCTAGGGCAGCTTCTGCGGTGTCAGGAGGGTCAGCAAACACGCTGGCATCTCAGCCTGCTGCTCCAGCCCTGTCTCCTCCCAGTCCTCCACTCCAATGGTGCTCCCTAAACCACATTCAAATAATCTGCGGAGCTCTGGTTATGACCATCAAGTAGGGCTTTTCACAGTTCAAAATCCATTACAATAACCACGAGGCATTTCAGCAGCAATTATAAGAGATAATTTAACTTAAAAATCAATTTTACTTACAGCTTGGGGGAATAGGTTTTTTAAAAAATGAAGGAAAGAAAAAAAGGAAGTGATACAGCTTGGCACCTGGGCAGGAGAAGGAGGAACTTGCCCAGTTGATTCTCAGCAGCCAGAGTCTCCAAAGAAAAAAATAATCCTTCCTAATCCTTATCCTTCCTTCATTTGGAGAAATAAGTCCCATGTTAAGATGAGAAAAAGTTCAAGGAGTGCCTCCCCTTCCCAGCTGGTGCTCCTCACGGTACCAACAACAGAGAAGCTCCCGTGAGATGCAGGAAGGCATCCCTGGGGACACAAAGGGCAGCTGGCCACCGTGCCTGCATCCTGGTGGTCCCCCGCTCCCTGCTCCATGGGGATGAGGCCTTTTGTGCTTTTGAAACCCTCCTCTTTAGCTCTTCACCTTTCATTCGAGTGGAGGCTGTTAGAAAGTTTGTGCTGGAAACCACTTACAATAGATTTATTTTAAGGCATCACCTCTTGCTGCACTGTGATGTGTGAGCTTTAAAAAGCACCTGGTTTATTATCTGCTGCCGCGTGGGGATTTCCATAAGGTACATCGCGGCACAGCCAGAGCTCCTCCGATATTAAGTTTTTGTGGTAAGGCAGGTACTCAGTGCACAGAAATCTCCCCAGAACGCACCAAAATGTCACCACCCAGGTGCCCCAAGGGCAGCCCCCAAAGTTTCCCTGCTTGAAACCCTCTGGAGACACATGTGGTGTGTTCCTCGTGTCCCCCAACACCACGAGCAACCCTCCTGCACCTGAGAGGGGTCAGGCACCCTGATCAGTACCTCAGGTCCTGCCACCACTGCAACAGAAACACCACTGAAGCATGCTCCATCCCTGGAGGGGTTCAAGGCCAGGCTGGATGAGGCTTTGAGCAACCTGGGCTAGTGGGAGGTGTCCCTGCCCATGGCAGGGGGGTGGAACTAGATGATCTTTAAGGTCCTTTCCAGCCCAAACCACTCTATGGTTCTATGTGTTCAAAGAAGAAGTTTAAATCACCAGTTTAAAACACCAAAGTAAAGCAACTGCAGTGCAAAAAAAATCCTATAAAGGACTTTTTAGTGGCGTTTTGCTCTAAAGAGAGCCCTACAGTTGAAACCAGCTTTGCTCAAACCTTGAGAACAATGGCAGTCAAGCTTCTGCAGCTCCAGGTGCCGGGGGAAGTTTCAGGGAGGTGGAAGCTTAGCAGGTCACCAAAGGGCTCTTCCCAATGCGACAGCTCACAGTGACCCCAACACTCACCCATCTACCCCCAGCACTTCTGTGGGGCAAGGGATACCCTCCTGGCTGCCAGCAGCAGACGGGTCGTCAGGACCCATTTCCATCCCTTTAGGACATCCACTTCCACCCTTTCTTCATTGTTGCTGTCCTTCCTGTCTTGGGGACAACACTGACAGCACCCAGGTGGAGCACTCCGCAGGGTCCAGGGCTTCGCCAGCACCCGTGACCAGCAAAGCCTCCCAAGGAGGACCCGTGGCTTTGGGTGCTGCAAACGAGCGGATGGAGCATCAGGACACAGGGCAGAGCCTTGGGGAGGGGCTGGGCGTCCTCTCGGGGCTCGCCCGTCACTGCGGTTTCACAGCAATTATACGTAAAGATGGCCTGACAATTTATCAAGCAAATTATACGCTTCATTTTGAAAGTCCGTTATTACGAATTTACACAATAGAAATGTAAGCTGCTCAAGCCAAGGAGAGGGACCCAAAGCGCATTCACTCACCGTTGCGCTCATGGCTGGGACTTCGTCTTTATTCGTTTCGTCCTAGATGTGTCCTCGCTGCAGACCAGCCCCCGAGGAGCCTCTCTCTTCCCTGGGGTGTCAGATTTCTGGCTGTGCTGGCCTCTGGCTTGCTCCAGCATGGCTGGAGACCCTACAGCCCTCCCTTGAGGTCTGTGTTTTTCGGGAAAAATCAGTGCCAGCTCAGGTTTTTATTATAGCAACGCTGTCCTGATCCTGCAGCTCCCCAAGGGCAGCATCACTGCTGGGGAGCCTGCAACGTCCTGCCCTCCATCCCGCTCCAGGAGCACATTTTGGCGTTACCGTTAAACCCAAACCTCCGGGCGGTGTGACACTTCTTGTTTAAAGACCAAGGTGGGGGAGGAGAAGGCACGGAAAAGCTCCCCTAAGGGAAAAGCCATCAACTGGAACAAGATTTCAACAACTACACGTTTCTTGACCTTTTCCGCAGTCATATCTTTAATGTTTCACGGATGGATTTGATAAAAAAGAAAAAATTAATAAAATAGATTTCATTTCTAAAAAAAGGTCAGGACATGTGTTACAGGGAAAAACTCATTTAGGTCCCTGCCTGCCGCCTCGTGGGTGCTGAGGAGCCCTCCCCTCCCCTGCCTCCCACCCGCAGCTCTCCAGCCCAGGCATCCACCTCCCTGCCTTGATTTTCATCGCATTTGGGGTTTGATCCCTTCTGAACTTTTTCTTCCCCTGCCAGATATGGAGGCAGGAACCATAAACACTCAGAGATGCTGACGAGCGCTGGGGAGCCGCAAATACCTGGTGGGATGTTGCACATCTAACCCGGAGAGGCAGCCAGTGAGCTCAAACACGGGGAAGATGCTCGTCCAGGCTCCAGCACAGCTCCTCCACCTGCCGCTGCTCAGCCTGGGGCCCAAACTCCTCCCCAAACATCCAGGTAGATTTTGGGGCTGTTGCGATGCCCAAGCTGTGCACACCACAGCAACCACCTCTGCGCTCTCCTGCTCACCCCGACGGCCATTCTCGTGGCTCTCGCATCCACCCCGCGGATATCGCCCCTTGCCCCTGCCCACAGACACCAACATAAATCCCCTCTGCTCCGACTGATGCTGGGCTTGTCAAGAGCAAGCAAAGCAAAATAAATCCTCCAAGCACAGAGCCAATTCCTGCTGATCAAGATGTTTTAAAAAAGAAATTACAGTTAATAGCGGCTCCTTCCTGGCTGGCCCAGTGGCCTGTTCCCAGAGGCTCAGAAACAAAAGCAGCCCGGACGCCAGCTATGGACATTTGTATTATTAAGCCCGCTCTGCAATTAGAGCAGACTTCTGTCTAACTTCTCCCTCTTTTCACCATTTCCTGATTTTTTTTTATTCACTAAGAACAAAATATAATTCATCAAAGTTTGCAAAAAAATATGCGAATTACTGTGATAACATCATACTAAGTTATTAAGTGGTGACAATGGGGGACAATTACAGTATATAGTCCATTATATAGCACTGCCGTCGGGATGAATCAAAGTAAAACACATGGTGAATGGCGAGGAGCTTATTAACGGGAACATTAGTGCGCCAGAACATAATACCTGCCATTCAGCCGGGGAGTTATCGCCGTGCCGGTACCAGTGGGAATGGGGAAGAAAGTTGTGGAAAGAGCTGGCAGCTTCCCTGCACAATTCGAGGCACCAGCCCCATGCTGGGGACACTGTGGGTTGATCCTCCGCGCTTGAACACAGGCAAAACCTCAGCCCTGGGCCACCCACCATGCAGCAAACCCATCCAGTTCTGCTTCTGCGAGGCCCTCAAGATTTTTGCAACAGCTCAGCCAAGCACAAGGGGACAACGATTTCCCCCCAGCTCCCCCCAGCATCTGTGGGACCATCCTCTCTGTGCTCACCAGCACCCCAGAGCATGCCTCACCCCTGCTTTTTGGGCAAGGGCTGCCCAAAATAAGTACACTCGCACCCATTGCTCAACCACCAGCGGCAAGGCTTTGCAGGTTTGAGGTATTTTTTTTATTTTGAGGTTTCTTCCTGCCCAAGCAGTGTCTGTCCTACGTCTGTGAGGCGGCAGCAAAGCCTTTTTGTCCCCAGTGTGCATGGCAGCAGCTCACACGCAGGATGCCACGCTGCGGCCCCGGCAGCTCCGCAGCCCCTCCCTGCCTGCTCTCACGCCCACTGAGCAGTAACGATTTACTTTACTTTCAATTTAGAAAGCCCAGCAGGAAATTCAGAAAAGGGCAGCCAGACATAACAGCTTGGCGCATCTGTGAAACCAGCGACAAGAAGAGCAGTAACGACAGTGCTGAGCAGCACCCAGCACCTCCCTGCTCCTGGAAAGCAAGCCGTGGCGAGAGGCAGGGTGCTGCTGATGGGCAGTGGGCCAGCCTCGTCCCAGTGACCTGCCTGGCGCTGACTGGGTGACAGATAACGCGAGAGAGCAAATGTCACCAGCCCAGCACAGCGTGCCCAGCTGGGATGGCACTGGGACCACCACCGCAGCACAGCTGGAAGAGCTGAAGGATAACCCCTGGATATAGCCTATATCACAAATGCACATTTTTTGGAAGGCTTTGGGTGGGAGAAGTATAAAACCTGACCCGGTTCCCCTCCTGAGGGTGACCCCACCAGAGCGGGTCACTGCTCTGGCTGAGACATGCCCTGCATGATGCTCACTCTCAGCTGGCTGTGTGGCGCCGGGTTTTGATGGCCAGGTCCCACTCAGCGGCGTCAGGCACATCCCGCTCTCCCTTTTGCCATCGCTTGGGGCTGCCCCTTGACAGCGGCAGCAGCAGGTGAGGTGGCCATGACGGTGGGAGGCGCGTGAACTAGTCTGTTTGGGAAGCTGGTGTTTGCTGGGAAGGGAAGCAAGTAAGAAACCTGCACCTCTGCTCCCAGAGCCCAGCAGCAGAATTCCCAGGGCTGGTTCTGCACGAGGACTAACCCCCAGGAAGGGCTGGTTTTATGCTCTTCCTCCCAGGCTCTGCAGCCCCCTCGAAGCCAACGCACCTGGTTATAGTTTGAGTAGGTCCTGTCCCTCCCCTCTCTGCTGGCCTGAATTTCTTGCCAGCGGTGCAACCCCTCTCTCCTCTGCCAAAGCCAGCGCTGGGTTCCCTGCTGCTCTAGCAGCTTCGCCTTGCTCCTTCCAAGACGTTATTTTTACACTTCTCTTAAAATACAACATGAAGAGAGGCTTCTTGACTATATTAACATTAGGAATCTAATCAGCAATCAGACAGCTCATAATTTTCTGATTAGCTCTGATTATACTCAGTCTTTAGGAATGGAAAAAAAAAACAGGAAAGAGAAAGAAAAAAAGAAGGAAAAATATAAAAATATTCTCTGCTCTGTTTTCCCACCCTGATTCCCTTGACAAAGGGGCACAGAGCCATGGCACAGAAGCTCTGCTGTCTCCAGCTCAGCAGGACAGTGCCACAGTGACCCACAAAGCCAGTGCTGCTCGATAACCCGGTGCCATGGCACTGCTGATCTCCATACCTCCGGGCTTGCCTGCGATGTTGTCCCAGGGAACAGAGGTGACATCAAGGGTGCCAGAGCTGCTGACAAACCCAGAGGAGTGTTGCGAGCTCTGCTCCTGGGCCTAACATCCCAGATAACACGCTAAAAATCAGGGTAGAAGGATGCCATGGAGAAAGGAGTTGATGTGTGTGTATCCAGCCAGCTTCAGCTGGAAGGAGGAGCCTCTCCAGGCGAGGAGGAGGAGGAGGAGGCTGAAGAAAGCTGCAAGATGAAGCCATGGCCACACACCAGCTTGGTAGGAGACGACAAGTGCTCTGTGGCAGCCCAGAGGGAAAAATCCTGAGGACTGAGGATCTGAGGACTGCCAGAGGCTGGGAGGCAAACACACAAAGACCCTGCAGACCCCAGGGCAGGAACAGAGGCTGGCCCTGGCCAGCAGGTCTACCTGCAGAGCAGCCTGCAGGAGCTGGGACACCATCCCTGAGCAGGCTGCTCCTCTGAGCATCTCCAGCCTCAGGGGCTGGGCTTTTGTGGAGGAGAAGGGGATGATGTGGTGCTGAGCCTCACAGCTGCAGCTGGGAAGAAGGAAACTGAGCAACAAACCAGAAGAAGAAGAGACCCCTCTAAGAGAGTTAATCAGTCGTGTCTGCTCTGTGTAGGAGATTCACTCCTGATGGCAGCAAAAGATCATCTGATGTTGTGAAGTATGAGATTTAATTATTTGTATCACGGCCATGACCTACATAACTACAAATGATATTAATGGTCATAAAATTGTCCAGCTGGCTCTTAAACCTGCTGGCACATTGACTCTGCCTCCTGTGGCAGGGACTCGCCACCTTGCAGGGACTGTTTGCACCGCAGCACAACTGGTGGCAAACCCCACCCACCGAGCATTGCAGAGGACAGACACCATCTGGAAGGGCCATCCCACATCCACCTGAGATCACTGAGCACAGAGCACATGCCTCGTGTCTTGAAGACAGCCTCAATAACGAGAGGTGTTCCATCACAGCCCTGGCTGGCCACGTGTTTGCATCGGTTTAGCTGAACCTCTGAGGAGCCTCGTGCCTGCTTGCAGGGTGAGCATCCGCTTTGCTGGGGAGGAGAGGGAAGCCCCAGCTCCATCCAAGCTGCTTGCTTTTGCTCCAGGATATTGCTCAGACTTTCTATAATAAGGTATGAACCTGCTAGGGGATAGGATAGGGTAGGGCAGGATGGGATAGGACAGTTCAGGTAGAAGGGACCTACAACGATCCTCTAGTCCAATCGCAAGACTAAGCAGACTCCAGTCCAGTTTGAACCCAGACTAACAGCCCAGGAAGAATTCAACTGTAAAAGCAAAAGGCTCAGGTTGGAGCCAAAGCACCATGACACCGTGCCCCCAGCAGCTTGATGCCGCTGTCCTGCAGACGTCCCTGGCTGGGGTCTCCGGTCACTTTTACACCAGCTTCAAGGAAAACAACTTGAAATCTCTGCTTGAACTAAACTGTGGTGAAGGAAAATGCATAAACACCCCAAGGCTTGGCTCTTCCAACCCTCTTGACTGCAGCATCCGAAGCGGGGAGCAGGACTGCCCCATCTCCCTCCAGCCCAGCAAAGCTGCGTTTACGGGTGAGACCCAGGAGGAGGCTGTGCGTGCGCTGGATGTAACAGCAGAGGGGACTGACCCCTTTCATCTGCTGGGGCTTGAGTCCTGCCTCTGCCACCTCCTATAGCAAACACAGTGCTCGGCACCCACATGCACCCAACAGGGCTCTTGAACTATCTCACTGCACGCACAAAAAGCCACCCAAGTTCACGCAGATGAGGTGTCCCCCCTCCCCACACCAGGAAAGTCTCCTCCTCACACTCCAGCCCTGCCACTGCAGCGGCAGAGCCCTCTTTTGTAAAGCAGCGCTGGAGCTGTAATTAGTTTGAGGTGACCTCTGGAACAAAAAAAAAAAAAAAAGTTCAAGTTTAAAAAGAAAATCTCTCTGGTTAATGCTATGCAAATTGCCAGCGAGGCAATCAGGTTGACTTTTAAACGCTGGCCCCCGTCGGAAGGGCTCACAAGACAGCCTTATTGTCTCGCTATCAATTTGCATCTCATTACCCACAACGCACGGCTGGTTGGAGGTAACCTTTTGGGGAACACATTGCTGTGGCGGGGAGCCTGGGGACCACATGGTTACTCCTGTTTACAAGGCTTTCAAGTGGCCCAGCACCTGAAACACGCTAGTTGAGAGGCCAGGTTGCTGCCATCCCTGCCCACCGCTCGGCCGGCAGCACCGTGAACTCCTATCACTTGGACGTGGCATCTTCCACCACCTCCCCTCCGTGTCTCTGCCTGTGCCAGCTGTCCCACGGGCACTTCCACCGGGCTCACCAGCCCCTGCCATGCTGCGGTCCCCCAGGCAGCAGCCTGCCTCCGCTTGGCTGTTCACGATGTTTCTGAGAGTCTTTGCACGCTTTCCCGCATCTCTGCCAATCCTGGCCGCCTTGGGGAGATGGCACTAAAATAACATTTTTCTACAGGAAGGAAATCTATTGCATCCTCATCCTCAGCCTGCTCTGGCTTCTCCAGCAGCCCCACCCCTCGGTCCTCTCCACCCTCCCCACCAACATCGAGTAAGGACACGAAGCGCTGAGCAATCATCTCACCCACATGAATCACTGATCCCCAACCAAGCACACGCTACTGCAGGGACACTGCCAGCCCTGTCCTGCGTGGCTCAGCTGCACCCACTGCCACCAACAACAAGGACCTTTCTTTCCCCAGGGCAGAAGCGAGCTATGGGACTCCGTGCACCCGTTGTAATGCAATTCATCTAACTCAGACAGCAAGCACCAGGATCCCACTTCCAGGATGCTCACCCTCTGCAGCCAGGCTGGGGACAGTGCGGTCACAGTGCCAGCACCGCATGGCCCCTCCTGCACTGCCCACAGGCACGCCACCTCCTCCAGCATCCAGGGCTCTCCGTGGCCGAGACCTCCCCAAATAGCCCCGTGCTCCCCACAGCAGCAGCCTGGGTCTCGCTCGCTCTGTTTTCTCTCTCCCCACGAACTCTGCAGCGTAAGACCTCCCCAGCAAAGCAGCAGAACTTTTCTGCTTCGCTTTCTGCAGCCGCCCGCGATGCCCGGCTCCCCGGCATTGCGCCGAAGCCGCATGGCACCGCGGCGTTGCTAAGCACTGGCAGGGCCCTCCGCCAATGCGCCAGTGCCACCTCCGCCACCCAGCCCAGAGGTGCCAAGGCAACAAAGGGACTTTTAATAGGCGAGGGAGCACCACTGCGAGGAAGAAAACCCAACCGTTTAAAACCCTTCTGAATAATGGTGCTGCCTCCCCACTGCTCAAATCAGCTGCAGCACTTTGTTATTATGATAACTAAATACAGAAGATTTTAACAGCTGGAAACGCAGCAACAATATTTAAAAGAGTTTTTTAAATTGTTGGTATTTTATTCAATAATGGTAATGGGCTTTTTTTTTTT